>JAUZND010009054.1:0-29931 GCA_034780555.1 Coelogynopora nodosa
GAATATGGATCATGAGAGAGGGGATCTTGGGAATATGGATCATGATAAAGAGGATCTTAGGAATATGGATCATGAGAGAGGGGATCTTGGGAATATGGATCATGAGAGAGGGGATCTTGGGAATATGGATCATGAGAGAGGGGATCTTGGGAATATGGATCATGATAAAGAGGATCTTAGGAATATGGATCATGAGAAAGGGGATGTTTTCAATATGGACCATGATAGAGGGAATCTCGGGAATATGGATCATGAGAGTTTTATAATTTCAAAAATTGATTTTTTCTAAGATGATTTTTCTAAGATTTTTTTTAAGACTTTCTAACTAATACAAATAACAATAAAACATTTGACAGAAATATAGCATCACAATTTTGTCTTAGCAAACAAAAATTTAACAAAAATTTAACATTTTAAAAAGCAACAATCATAAAATTATAAACTAACCTGTATTACAATCGCTGAAAGATGATCTGCAATAGCATTGGCTTCTTCGAGTATCGAAGTTGGAAGTGACGAGAGAGAAGCGACTTGTAGACCTGACGCATAAAATGCATTTAACAATATTAACCAACGATGGCATCACTATCAATCTTTAACTAATTTTTCATCATAATATCACATAGACTTTGGGAGATATGAAATGATTAGATGAGAATGAAAAGATTATTAATAATGTTAAACAGCACAATTTTAGAATAATTGGATCATGCGGGATATAGTGATCCTAATTCAAATTGATGTAATCGACAAAATAATGGAATACATTTATTTAAATATTATTAACCCTTAAGATACCAAGGGGTGATAATTAATAAGGGGTATAATTAATGGAATTTATTATAAATATTACTTCTTTAGAATGCGGTTTCGATTTCAAATATATTTAAATACATTGTCAGTGTACTTTTTGTCTCATAGTTTTATTTGAAATTTTCTACCATGTTATTTTTTTTACATTTGATAATAATTAGGGGTTATTAAGTATTTTAACTGCATGCATTGTTGCCATAGTAATTATTATCTGCCAATCTCTCTTTAGAGCCTTAATTAATTGCTTGTTGTTAGTCAATTATTGTTTTGTAACTAACAACGATTTATGAAACGTACAATTATATTTAACTTTTCAACCTAATTATTTTTTAATGATTTAATTATTAAGGGCATGCATTGGTGAATTCCCAGTTTTCCATGGCTAATAATGAACATTAACATGGTTTTTATAGAAAAATAAGGTGACAATTTTCATCTTTTCTAAATCAGTTTTTTATATGAATATTTTGAATGTAATATGGATCAGTATTCCTACAAACCCAACTTAACGAAATGATCAGTAGTGAACAAATTCAACTTTTCACTCATTCAAAACATAAACATCCGTGTGGATAAATGGTTCCTAGTAAACATTCTTGAACAAATGGAAATTTAAATAGATAAAAGGAGAGCTTAGTATATATTAACAAATTTTTATATGTAAAAAGAAGACATATATTATTGATACAAATCGATATAGAATTAACCTGAAAATGGAATAAACCTAAAACACAAAGAAAATACAAAGAAAATTACGTCGCAGTAAATTAATTTTATTTAACTAAATAAAATATGTAAAATTAGATAAAAATTATGACTAATTTTTTTAAGTTTCTTTTAATTTAAAGCTTTATATTCTAATACACGGCTTTCATGGCTTTTCCAGGTAAGCTTGCTATTTACCCAAACATTCCAGGTTTTACCAGGTCGCACGGACTCTTAAGGGTAAACGATGCAGAATATAGGCAAAGTTTGAGACAGACAGATGCACTCACCGCAACGTTGCTTCTGACAGGCGCCCTTCACCAAATCGTGAGTGAAAGTCATCCGTCTAGACTGATCGTCTCCTCGCTGCAGGTCTTCTGCTTGGTCGATTACACGAAAATGGAAGCTGGAACACCAAGGAAACGCCACGTCTTGAATAACTAACGCATCTCATTGAAAATACTTTCTGTATAGCGATTAATTACAAATTAATGTATGAAAATAATTGAAAATAAATCATCTTTTTCATACAATAACTTTTAAAATAGATAAAATTAGATTTTTATATTAAACAAATAATCAATAAACAAAAATCAAAACCAAAAAAAATCACACATTTTTAGCAGATAAATTTGTATCAAAATGTGACCTTTAAAGATAGTAGTTACACCAAATAAAACAAATGCTGTGTTAATGTCAAAGATTATTTTAAAAATCGTAAAAATTTAGCAATCGGATCTAACTCAAATTTAGATTCCTTATATTTGTCAATTTTAACTGAATTATCATTACAATTAATTAAAGCTATCACAAAGAGATAATTAAAATTAAAAAGCCAATAAATGATTGGTTACTAAACCCGTGGTTAACAAACACCACACTAGCCGCCAGCTTGTAACTTACTTTTGCACCGATGGATAAACATTAGCTAGGGTTGGAACTTCCCGAAAATGGGTTGCCAGAAGCACAAAAGCCTGAAAAACCAATTACAGCAAAATAACATAATGTATGGATACACAATAATATACGTACAAAATACTTTGCATTATACAGCGCGAAGAGTTTTTAATCATGAACATTAGACAGGTAAAACATTTTGAATCTACATTTTTCATTCACATAAAATAATGAATTTTTAAAATTAGTTTACAAACATTGTATCTTTGTAAATTAAAGTGTGCTTAGACTCTTTCAGATGGAGGGAATATTTCTTAAACTAACTGAACTATTAGCCTTAATCAGAGAAGATACAATCAATGCTCATTGAGACTAAATTAAATTTTAAATCAATTTTAAATATACAATATATAGAAGAAGGAATTTGTTCATTTGTTGAATGAACATTCTTAGTTATACATAAACAATGTTATGTTTGAGATAAATAATAAGCTTTAATATATAATAAATAATATATAATAAACAATCACTTTTTTATAAAATAAGTTTTAGAACAAGCTTTGTTAAACAATTGGTTTCTATGCAAGAGATGGGAAACAGCTATAAATATTTTTTTAATTTATAAAATATCTGAAAATCATGTTAATTAGAATGATGTTTTGAATTTTATTTGTATCAATAATATTCATCAATTAAAACTGAAATGGCCTTTAGAAAATGAATATGTCATCTGTGACAAAAATGTACAAGATAAACAACTCAACCGTATTAAACATTACTTTTTGAACGGCAAAGAAGTCGACATATTATAATAGACTCATTGATTTAGTATCAACAAGTGTGAAACTGATGTCATACAAATAAAAATATTTTCTAAATCTTCATAAAATGGAAGAATATATTCAATCGATATATTTGAATTTTGAACCATGTTTCCGGTTATAGGTATCAATTACAAAATCTTTTTAACTAATTTAGTTAACAACACAATCCAATGCAAATAAATAAAATCTAACATCATAATTAATTAGAATAAGATTTACATAGGCTAATTTAATAAACTACAGTAAAAATACATAAATCGCAAATGGCAAGATTGTGTGTTCAATCATACACATAATGAGTAGAACAGCAGTCTTTGAGAATTACCTTTGATTTGATGAGTTCCTCCGATATTGCTAAGCACAAACCAACACCTTCTTCTACACTTGTACCTCAAGAAAAATTTAAAAAATCGATGTTGAAATGAAGGAACTGTTTTAACATTTATTTAATAGCAGAGTAAAATAAATCGCTTTGAACAGATATCACTTCCAACAACAAATTTCACTAGTAAAAGTTTATTTTATAAGAGATATCAATATTCACATATGTTTAATCAAATTAGTGATCTATTAATATATAATCATTGAAAAAAACCTTTTCATTAAAAGTTAATTGTATGAATTTATTTGTATAGTAAAGTAAAACAATAGTAGTTTATGGTGTGGTTGTTTTTAGAGTATTACCATGATTTGAATAAGGTGGACTACGAACCTCTAAATAGATACGAAACTTATTTATTCACCTATTGTAAGAAAATAACGAATTGAAGCTGTAAAAACGACAGCCTAAATGACTGTGAAAATATTATATTTAACAAAAAATGTTCTTAAAAGTACTTATTTATGTTTTTGTTTATCGCCTTAAAAATCCTTTAAGTTCTAAAAAAATATATGAAAGCAATATGTCAATCAAAGCATTTATTCATTATGTATAACTTATTTACAATGTGACCCTTTCAAAACGAATTTTATAAGAATAAGAATAACATGCTATGAGCCTCACTTCTGCATAGCTCGTCAATGATAACTAGGGAAGTATCGGTCAGTGAATGGAGTATGTAACTCATCTCCCGCATCTGAAGAAGAAATAGTGAATATGAAACAAACAAACGAAACCAGTTCTGATCTACTTATGTTAATCGTTCTTATTCCTCTAACAATGCGTATTTTTATTAATTTCAAAACACATTAGTTACATTTACACTTTGAAAATGATAAATGCATTAATTATTTAAAAAATAAGTTCAGTTAAATATTGCCTATATCAATTTTTTAATCAAATATATAATGGACAGTAAATAATTTAGCATTAATAAGAATTTCAATTTATTACTTTCAAAACACTAATGAACTATTAATTTAAAAAATATTTAAAATATCTAGAGCGATCACTAGTCTAGTGTTTTCAAATCAAATATTTAAATAGTAAAATATTATTATTATGTAGAAAAATTAGGATAGAATAAATAGTCACAACATAATATATCATTTCAATTATCACCAGATTAAAGTATTTTCATAGTCAGTAGGATGCAACTACTCAACTGATATAACACATTCACTACCAAAATCATTTAGTTCTAATAAATTTAAAATATCACTTGAACATATTGAATTTTTATTCCGCAAACATTCCAACACATTTACCAGTTTGCCTATTTTGCAGTAATGTTTTAAAGCTATAGATGAAGATCATTAGATTAGAATATTCATATCCAACACAGTATGAAACATTTTTGATCCAATGTTATTTTTTACACCTTCCCAGATATTCTCCATCCATACTACTTAAGTTATTGTGGGGTGGTGACAATCAGCCCTGGTAAATATTTTCCTCGAACCTACAACTCTTCACAATTATGGTGGGCCCGGTAAATTTGACGTAGTCTATTTAAACTATGAAAAATTATTCTAAAATGTAACGTCCATACTCACATGAATTTTTACATTCATTAGATTAGAATCAGAATATACCTTTTCTACATTTCTGGTCTAAGAAATGTGCAGATTCTACACAATAATTATGTTATTAATTATTTCGTCCGCCACACGGAATACATCAACTTTAAAATAGGATAATTGGCAGTGTCATATTTTTTTTGTACTATTCCAAATAATACGTTCCAAACATACTTCTTATCACATGATGGTACCATTATTTTTTGTCTAAATTGTTCTAGTGCATACCTCAACAGTGAAAGAGGACGCATTGGCCTCCAGGTCATCATCAGATCCCATCCTGGTGAAGAGATGATCAACAATACGAAAGGAAGCAAAGTCCGCGGGAACAAAGGACCCGGTTTGCGCCATGATCTGTAGTAGAGCCACCTGCCGTAGGTATGTCGACTTGCCACTCTGTAATCAACATGTTATAATAGCTTTAGTCAAATAAATCAATTTTGTCATATGATTTACACAGTTGTATCCTGACAATATTCCATGATTTTACACAAAATTGCTGGACCATCAAATATATCGCAACACATACATCATGCACACCTTGTGCATCGCGATTATTGATGATACAAATATAAAAATTTATATTGACGGATATATGTATATATGTATATATACTAATCACCAAGCCTACGCAGCGGTTGCATTAAAAAATGTAAATAGTTTAGATTTAACGAATTGGTCACAATTGGTCATGAATTGGTTACGAATTGGTCACATTAAAAATGAATACCAATTAGTACATGCAATTTTAATAAAATGGTATGTCTAGTTGTAAAAAAACAATTCAGAAATGAACAAAGCGGAACAAATTTTATTATAATTTTTAATTTTATTAAGGGCAAATTTTTTATTAAAAAAACAGAACATTGATTGAATGATTATTCATTTACACACACATATATATATATAGATTATAATATGTACACATTAACAAAAATTCTATTTATATAATGACCGCAGAAATCCAGTTGTATTTTACATATTTATCAAAATACAATTAAACAATAAAATCCGCGTAGTACTGACCAAGATAAATAGAAAAATTGCCAAAGAACAAACAGTATTTTTTGTAAAAAAATACTTTTCAGTAAATAGTTGTGGATGAAATATAGTATACAGTATGAGTTAAATAATAATGTTCGATATATCAATTTATTTTACGTTTATATTTTAAAATGAATATCTGATTTTAACACGATAAGCTTTAATCAGACTGACTTTTTAGAAGAAAATATATTGTCCTTTTTACCCCATGTTATTATATTAAATAAAGTGCAAGAAATATCCATAGATTTTACAGGACGTAAAACAATAAACAAAGCTAACTAAAATTAAAATAATATATTATTGACGTTTCTCATATATATGAAATGTGTACGAATTAAAAATCAATACAACAAATCTTAGTTCAAATATCGAATTAATAATAAACTATATTTATTGATTAACGTTGAAGCAATTCGTCTACAATTAATCTTGAAGAAATAATATCATTTGCAAATATATAATGGTACGACAACGAAACAAAATGAAATAGCTCACCATGTTTGGTCCTGTGATAATAATAAAATTACTTGTCGGTGATGCAAACTGCCAAAACAACACAGAAATCACAGTCGTAATATAACATGTGGAATAAATGTAAGAGGCACATAAAAAATACACGCTCCGCTTAATATAACATTTTGTTTTAAAAGCATCGCTTCGAATGCAAACCCATCAAGCCAACGTATAAGATAATCATAAACAATGTTAATTATAATAAAATTAATTAATTAGAATAGATATTTGGAGGAACGGTCAGTTAAAAAGCTTACACCAGTTCGAAGATCACTTAATTAATACACATGTCTCGGTTACACCGTTTATAGAATGTAATAATTTTATGTTTTTAATCCTACCAAGACAAAAAATATATATTAGTTAACTATCAGTATAGTTGCTAACAACACAGCCCTTAGTTACCGCATCAGTATAGTTGTTAACGACATATACCCTAGATACTCTGTCATTGTAGTTGCTAACAACACAGCCCTCAGTTACCGCATCAGTATAGTTGTTAACGACATATACCCTAGATACTCTGTCATTGTAGTTGTTAAAAACACAGCCCTTAGTTACTGAATCAGTATAGTTGTAAAACAACATAATTAATGGTTACCGACAACGACATAATATACAATATATAGTTACTGTATGGTTGCCAACAACAGAAGCAGAAGATGACAAACGTTCAGCAACAGGATGTCTTCCATTCTTGATGGCCATCGTATCTGTGAACTCTGGACGAACTGAGAACAAAAGGAAATAGTAAGTAACGAAAAAAACTATCAAAACATCTAATTGTGTTAGAAAAAGCCGTTTGCAGGATATTTAGTTATAAGCTGCCCACTTTACATTAGACAAATGCAAAGCTCGACTATAGCGATTTATTCTTTTGTCAAATTCGATATACAACAAAAACCCAGTGAATTTAATTATTGTTTAATATTTAAATTAAGAAAAAAGGCGTTTTATAGCATTTTATTAAATTAAACAATCTTATTTAAATGGAAACAAATTGTCGCAGAGCTGACGAGGCGGAAATAAACATTTCATAAGTTTTTAATCGGTTCTAATTCAAAAGAATATATTCACTGATTAATCTATTATTGTAATATAATACAGGAGTTACATATTAAAAGTAAAATCAAAATTTCAGAATCTAAAACACATCAGATCACTAGTCACGTGAGTTTAACGCCAATGAAAACATAATTGTCCAAAAATACTAATTTAATCAATTTTCATTAATATAATATTTTTATTCTGATATCTGATGATTAAACCGATAGAAAAAAATACAATTATTAATGAAATAGGTTGTTGAAATATCTATAATACACATAATATATTTTTCATAAATGAAAAGAACAAGTTTTATTGCGAAAATTAGTTTTCTTTAAATTAAAAAAAAATTATACGCTGATTGATAATATTAATATTTATAATTTCTGCTTCCTAAATTTTAGAATAGATTTTAATTTTTTTTAATATATATGCTTAATGTATAGATTCAATTAAGAAATGGGGAAATTTTGAATAAAATATCTAAAATAAGCATATTTAAATATAGTTTAAAATATCACCTTTAATTAGTTGATTACATCATAAAATTGCATCGGTTATTTAAATTAAATAAAGGTATAATAAATTCCTTCCTAATGAACAGTAAGCGTTATAAAATTATAATATACACAATGGATTTAGAAATATCTACGTAAATAATTCAAAATATGTTACAATTTCTATATTAAATTAAAGGTCAAATAATGACGTCACCGCAACCAACAAACGTGACATATTTTTATAAATATCAATGAAAATATATTATATAACCGATATTTAGTACATTTTTAAAAGTTTTTGTACTACATATTATTATCATATGACTAAAGGAAATATGTGCAATTTTAACCTCTTAATCCTTACTGGCCGTTCCACTGTTAATAATAATGTATAACAAACCTTAAATGTTATTATCTTCATGTCCAAATTGTGATCCTCAAATCAGTTTTGTGAATTGGACAGATTCGTAATATTACTTATATAATTTAAACATATTAACTTACTTGCTACAACGGACAGAATGACACTACATAAATTAAAATAAGTAAACTAGCCGATCTCTTAGTAATGAATGCACTAATCTCAATAATAGTCTTCAATGTCCTCAATGTCGCCGCATTGAGAAAAAAATATTTTAGAACATTCGGGATATTTAAAATAAAATTTATAAAAATGTCACAACATGATTCACTACAGTTTAAAACACTCCATTCAATAATCAATCAGAAACTGTAGGTACACTATAAATGTTGTAAGATATTTTAAAATATCAACCTCCAACCCCCCTCCTCTAGCCTTACCATATTTAGAGATTCTGGCCAACTGAGCAAAACTAGCGAAAAGGTCCGAGGTCGCCACAATCTCTGAGAGTTGGTAGAGTATGCCCATGTGAACGCGTAAAGATTTGAGAAGTTCTGCGAGTAGTCTGTCCCCAAAGGTTACCACAAAATGGTTCAATACAGAGGCAGATAATTGAGTTACGTGTATTTTTTAATTGACAGTAGTTATTTTTTCATTTCAAAATATTAAAATTTCATGTATTAATAAATAAATAATTCCCCCAAAAACTACAATATTAAGTTGTTCAATTTATTGAAATATGCTAAATAAGTCATTTTTACTTTTCCTTTCGAAAGCTTTCTGAAAACTAATAGGTGATTTTAGTATTTTTGCATGTGTTGATTACGAAAATAATATTAAAGAGGTAAGAGATAAGGGTATTTTTACTTTTTTATTTTTTTATTTTAAATTTTAGTCATATAAAGATTGATTATGATGCAAAAACGGTACCACCAAAATTGTATTTATACGCATTACTGAACATAAACTGCTATTTATATGCCATATAAATCAACATGATTATGATGACCATGAATAGGTAAATGAGTAAATGAACAGATAAAGAAATGAAAGCAAACACTGACATCGTAAATACTTTCTTCAGTGTTGGTGCCCTTCCTCTTTATCTTCCTCTCTCTCAGTAATCAGTCAACATGGTCGCATATTATTGTCCTTGATATTGGTTCTCAATCAAATTTACGTCTTGTTGATTATTTATAAATATCTCAACGAAGAATAACCATTTCAGAATTTTCTAGTTAATCTTTTTCAATTTATTTATTTTCTTAATCATCAAGCATTAGTTTTTTAATATTATGCCAATAAAGATTCTTTTATTTGTTTTTTAGAACCCAACACCATAATTTTTGTACAGATATACTTAAAACAATTGCCACAATTGTTTAAAGACATAACCAGTTACTTTATTAAATAAAGTCAACGACATTCTAACATGCCATTTTCTTTATTATCAGTGTACTTCAGATGTTCTATATTCCCTTTTGCATAAAAAAAATAGGCAAATTCAATTAAACCAGATTGTTGTCCAAGCTCCTTCGGATAACCACACACATTCCATTCGTAATTTCTATTGTTACTTCTATTCAGCAAATCCTCAAGTTCCTTTCATATGAACTGAATGAGCAATGAGTGTGGATGTATGCAGGTTTCCATTATAGACTGCTTTTAGACTTGTCTTGGAAGAATCAATTAATAGTAACCATAAGTTGTTTTCATTTTCTCCATAAGATCATTGCAATAAACAAGGGTGCAATCTTTTATACAAACAAGTTTTATTTCTAGTGGTTTAGGAAAATTGTTTTCATAAAGTCTAAAACCTAATAGTTCATCGGAATATTGAGGCAAATTGAAATTTCGAATTAAATATTTCAAATTCTCCTTAAATGAATAGTTGGAGCTGAACTTTTGATGTACAGCTCTTCACCGCTTGTACTGATAGATTTTGGAAATGTGATATTTTAAAACTATTCTTTTGGTGGAAAATGGATTCTTCTGGGCCATGTTCAACAAGTCTAATTTATAAGGGAATGCGTGGATAGTTAATTTTATTCTTATTATTATAATATTATTATTCATCCTTCAGCATTTACCTTACAAAAGCAGCAATCGGTGATTTCATTCGATGGCTCTCAATATGTCATAGGCATATTCCAAAGTTATATCAAGTTATAATATAGTTTAATAAAAAATTTCATAAGAAAGGATATAAAATAAAAAATGAAAAAATGATTATTAAAATAAATATTAATTTTTCTCCATAATAAAGTAGTGTGAAACTAATTAAATGTATTGTCATCATTTATAGTAATGAAATTAAAATTATAAATAATATGTAAACTAATTGCTTTAAGCGAATTACACCATTTTTTAAATATTTGTTAGTATTTTATGCTATGATATGAGTAAAAATAAGCATCATATTTGTGATCAGGGACCAAAATGACTTAATAGTTTTTAGAAGGCTTTTTTGGTATTAATTTTTGGTTATTAATGAAATTTTATTTTAATTGATAAAATATAATATTAAAAAACAATTACCAATATCAACAATGTGTGACGCATCACAAAGTCTAACATGGATAATATCAACATTTATAATCCGTCATAACATCCGTAATTACATCGAATAATTATTATATTGTTCAAATATCGAATTAAATATTTACAGTTTAGTAATATCAAGAAAAATATTTTTAGCAATATTGTATTAATAATAAAAAATATATTCGTAACATAGCCTAATATTAATAAGTATTATCAAAACATCGAATCAAAATACTGACAGAGCGTGATCATTATAATTACAAAATTAGATCTAGATTATTGAAATTGTTGTCATTAATTGTGGTAGATTCAATGTTATACAAATTTATATATTATGCATTTATTTATTAAAATATTCAATGTTATAGGCAGGTTTAGTGTAATGCTAATTCAATGCTATATAACAGTTGAGTACATGAATATTTCAAGTTACGAACAATGTATTTTATGCAATCTTAATGTTTAGTAGGCACCCCAACAATTGTACACAAAAATTGTAATTGAACACAAATAGTTTAGTTTAATTAATATTTTGTCATCAATGTATATTTTGTCACTAATAAAATAATGAACTTGCAAATTTACCAATATACCAATTTAAAAATACAAGATTGTGCAGTCGTATCTAATATTGGGATCACCAAAATGCCACGTTAACAAGGTGCTCAAACAAGCTAAGAACCATAGACTTGATGTTTTAAACTCGCAGATTCTGCCCGATACCAATAAACATACATGAAATGATCTGTTATGAACATAAGATGAAGAGAATTGTTCTACACATCAGTTTACTAACCGGGAAATCTTATTAGCATTCCGGACAACATGACACTAACATTAATATCAATCCGTAGATAAATAGGAAATTGTTGGAACATTACATCTTGTGTGGTTAGTGATGTATACAATTATATTCATTTCTATTTCATTCAAGATTTCAGTCAATGATAAAAAACATGGATTTTGCTCATATTTAAAATTGACTAAATAAATTCGGTATTGAACATTACTTCATTTTTGTTATTTCTAAATATTTGTCGACATAATTATAAGCCTTATCAAGAAATGGAAGTAAGAAAATATAACAATGACATGAAATTGGCTTTGCTGAGAGAAGAGAATATATATTAAACGATAGAAACAGAGGAATTAAGTAAAAAATATGATTAATTTTTTTAAATTCTAGACATTTACTTTACCGACAATAAATGCATGAAGATTATAAAAAATAAAAAAACTAATACAAAACAACAAAAGCAGATTACATAACACCAGACTCCAAAACAAAACAGAATTACCTAGAGTTAGGACGATGTAAGAACAAAATGTATTATTAATATATATATATATTATTTATTTCACAATTACTTGTTTCAAACATTTCAGTACGTTATATTGATTCATACACCGTTTATGAGTTATCTACAATTAACATCAAAACGACACGCAATAACAAATTTACACTTGAATTAAGAATTTGTAACACAGTAGTTTGTTATAAAATAACACTTTTTTTAAATAAAATTTGTGTGTACATAATATGTCACACAAATAAAATGTCACGTAGATAGTCAATAATTGGTTTACTCACACGTCGGCAGTCAAATATATTTCAGACATGCAGTTGCGGAGGCGTTCTACAATAACAAATATGATGCATCAATCAAAAACAGCATTTATCAAATGAACAGTAAAAAACAGTTTTAGTAACAGCAACAAACACAATAATAGTATTAACGCACCGTTTAATCTGATCTACAAAAAGGTATTAAATTGTAAACTCAACAAGTAAAATAAGTGTAAATTAATGATTAACAAATTTGGGGAATAAATTATCCCTTAAAATCATTAAATAAGAAATATTAACAATTATCAAGATTTCTTCATTTGAGTTTTACCAGATCGATAGAGGTGCAGCTGACCGTATTCTTCCAACGGTTGATCTTGATAAAGACCTGAGGGAGGGACAGATGGTGTCGTGCGGTTTGGGAGGCCGTCATCTGTATGTGGAAACCGCGCAGACTGTTGTAGGCCACCCGGAGTGGTAGACTGTGCTCCTGACCCAACGCTTGTACCACCTCTGCAGAGAAGAGAGGGGCAGAGTAAGGAGGGGGAGTGAAAAAGGAAGCCGGAGGGAGGGGGAGGAGGGAGAAAAAAGCCCTAGCTGTGACGACATCGAGTTAGTTTAATAATAATTCATCCCCAGAAAATAAAATTCTAAAATACCAAGAGATAGAGAGAAAGTATGGGTGGTGAGGGGTACAACAAAAAGAATCATAAGGAGGAAAAATAGTTCAATCTAGTAATCACTCGAAGTTGCACCGCAGTCACGCTCTCACATAATTAAGTTGTCATATAAATAAACATAACTTAAATAAATTAAAATGAGAAGTCGAAACTGTCGCTCTAGTTTTAGTATTCTTCCTCAAGTAGGGGATTAAAAATAGTAAGATTACTATTCGTATTTCGATATTTCAAATTGTAGTTAATTCGTGAAGATAACTTGAAAACAGGTCAACAGAAAACAAACTTTTTCTTCCCTATATTAGCTATGCACAGTTGTGTCAAGAACATTAAATGTTAATTAACAGTAACGTAATTCATTCAAAGTTTATGGTCGAAAAGAATCTCAACCACAGAAATAGCAAGAGCTCATTATTCTAACCATAACTGAAAATTAATATTTTTTCATATACGGATTTATTATTCCCGATTAGTTCAATCGCTATAAAGGGTTTCTTCATCAGGACTAGACAATAAGCAAACACACTAATTCATGTATAATCTATAAGGGTTGGCTGAGCAGCGAAGGCAAAAAACTATTATTTGCTCCAGTACAACAAACAATAAAAATAATCGAACCGAAAATTGACCTCAATAAATAACAAATTAATTTATCATTAATAGCAGTTCGTGGAATATAGCGAATGCTTCGCATACTACATCATCGCTTTAAATATCATTATTACAGCAGGATCATACAATATAATAAAAGCATGTGTATAATATACAACAACTTGCAATAAAAACATAGAAGTTGTACGACGGAGTCAAGAATTAACAAGGACAATAAAAATAATTTTGTGAGGAGTAAAACATTAGTATTCACACGATTATATTAATATGGGAACACACACATAAATACATTAAATAAAATTGTATAATCTCTAATCATATTTAATCACTTTAATAATTTTAATATTCAATTTGACACACATTTCTAAATATTTAATGAGAAAGAATATATCAAATATAATAGTTATATAACTAAATATACAATAAGATGTATATATAATAAATTATACAAAAAGATGTATATATAATAAATTATACCATACAGAAAACATGTCTAACCTGAAACAGCATTGACTTGTTCGGCGTATAACTTTCGTGCAATGTCCAGTGCGATGCTAAGACCCTCCTGGTGAACAATTCAAGATTGATTCAGAAAAAAATACAATAGTGAATCAATATACTACTTTGATGCGGATTAGTAGGCAATAAATTAAAACAATTTATATAATATATTATATATATATATATACATTATAACTTTTATAAAACAATGTGAAAATACAATGCTTTTACAGCGCTGAGCTAAACTATGTTTAGCTTTTTATATTTAATGATTTCAGATTTATATTTTTAACAATTTTATATATTTATTTAGATTTAACTATCGCCAAATAAACTACGAACATATTTTAGTTCAAATGTGAGGTATTTTTTATTTTTATTTTTTTTAATCAATTCATGGGGTAATAGGATTATATAATTTCACTGTTTTAAAACCTATACTTTTTTTAATGAAGAGAGCATAATGTCATAATACGTAATTATAAATAATGCTAACTTATAGTATTAGGTATATCTCGATTAATAAATAATTTTTTTAAAACCTTTATAACCTCATTTTAAAACGAATTAATGTGATTAGCAGCTAAAATTGGTAAATCAGTTTTGAAAAGATTATGAACCAGATTTTGAACCAGATTATGAACCATATTTTGAAAATGAGCAAATAATACTAAAACAGAATTCTTATGTGGTATTAAAAATTATTTGGACAAAGAAAAATTAATACAACCTCTTTCTAAAAACTCGATTTACGACCAATTTATTTATTAAAATTATTCTGTACTAGACTGAGTAACAAGTTGTTACCTTGACTGCAAAGCACTTCTGTGTCCGCATTTGCAGGAGACCCTTCTGATAGTGAATATCGTCGTGGATCAAGGAACTAATCATCTCTTTTATCTCATCAAATGACGGATCTTCTAAAATCTGATGGAGAGAGCAGAATATCAGGGGATAATTAGTTACGATGTTAGATAGTTCGATTGTCAGACATTAGGGTAGTAGTTAGAAAGGATTTAAAATAGTTATTGTGTGGATAATATACATTATAATAGTGTACAGTGTTACCTATATTTTAAAATATTTTTCATTAAAAAAGTTACATTACTTTAAAAGTACTGTAATATATTAATAACAAATATACATTTTTGAAAAAATCATTAAATCAGCTTGCCCCTTATTAGTTTTTAACAGATTATAAAAAAATGGATTATTTAATTATTTTGTTATTATCATAATATTAAATTATATCATATTTCTAACAATGTAAGAATTATGAAAATGTAAAAAGATAAAAAGTTATCCTGTCTTAGAATATCTGTTTGTCAAATATTAAACAGTTCAATATAATAGTACAAATTACGATGTTATGAACAATAAATTTAATTTATAATTAGGAACGACACTGCAGGAGTCCATTGATTCGAATTTTAAAACTAATTGGGATTTTTGTAAGACAATAAATACATCAATAAAAATAGATGGTCACATGCACAGTATAAAATAAATCAACAATTAATTAGAACAATATTCCTATGAAATATGCTAAAATTTTGAAAGGCAGTAAAATATATTTTACTAGATATATTCACCTCATTTGACATTGATCGTCTAAAATTAGCGAAAAAATCAGATTAATCGATTTCATAGCTAACATAACTATCAACTGATCGAAAGTGACCTGATTTTAATACTAAATCGGTTTAATCTTGAATGAATAGAAGTTATCACGCAGAAAACAACTAAAACCTCTACGTTATCTGATAAAGAAAGAGAGAGAGAGTGGAGGCGGAAGGGTACCTTGGCGTAGGCCTTGAAGACCGGTGTCTCGCAGTCCCTGAGGAAGTTTTTGAGCGGCGGTACCAGCTCGACGACATGCTTGAGATAGATAATCTGGGTGACCTTGTTCTCGGCTGACTTGACAGTGGACTGTCTGGGTAGATGAATGCAAAGGGAGAGGACGTGGTCGAGGGAGAGAAAGCGCCGGAGGAGGTGGTGAAAGGCGGGCAAGTCGGGCCGCGCGATCAATTCGGAGACTGCGCTCTGGCGGAGGCTGATGGTGGCCAGGTCTGCAGGGGGGAGGTTTTAAATGAATTATAAAAATTGATAATCAATAAATATTAGAACATTATAACAAAATAACTTTTATTATTTATATAGTTCGTTTGTGACATCTAATCCATATGCTATATTTAGTTTTTAATACCTAATATTTATTACATCATGCCGATTAAACAATATCATAGATTCAATACTTTTTTAAATATGTACGTTTTATATTATGTGTATTCAATACAAAAATAAATAAATGTTCAATCAATAAATCTTGGGAATATATTTAAATATAAATTTAGTCAAAAATATTCCTTTTTAACCAACTGATGACACCGTAAAATGTTAACCATTGAAAATAATTCAACAAAACTCGTTCATCTACTAATGGACATTTTATGATCAATTTGAAAATTGTTTTTTACATGTCCACAATTAACTATTTTGCATAACTTAGGTATCTCATTTTAACTATCACTTTCATTAATAAGTTTTGAATACATTTTTTTAATAAAAAACTAAAAATCACTTTATGGAAAAGTGTCTACAATAATAACAGTTATACAAATCAGCGACGAATTGTGGATTATTATGTAAGAAACATACTATATTGATATTTAATGAAAATGTTTATGAATGCTTATTTTATCTCCATATATCATCAACATAACATAGTTAACAAAAAAATCAGCGACTTTGGACAAGTGATAATTAATTTGAAACAGATTACAAATTTTTTTAAATCGAACATTGAAAACCCCTTTATTGACCATTCTACGACGATTGTTTTTGTTTGATCTTTATACTGTGAATAGACCAAATTGAACAAAATGATTAACAAAAGAAAGATAAGTTGAATATAAAAAAGATAATAAATTAAATAAAAATATAATAGTGATCAATGAACAATATTATCAATAAAGTATGAAAAACGTATTAAAGAAAATTGACAAGAATAACAAAACAATTAAAATAAGATTATGATTAATACGAATAATATAACAATGCAGAGATGACTTATAAGGAAAAGTTTTTAAAATTCCAATAAAGAAAGTATTATAAAGATGAGGCAGAATAAAGAACAATATGATGGAAAAGAGTTAGAATAGATAAATATTAAGAACATCATCATGAAGTTAATTATTGATAGAAGCAGATGATAGGGGAAAAAGTGAGCATTGTAATAAGATAATGCCTCAGATGCAGATCAGAAAAAATAGAAAGACGGTGGAAAAAAAAGATATACGTCCACTGACCACAAGGCGGTTGAAGAATGTTGGCTCGCAGAAGACGAGCTCCACCGAAAGTTCCGGTGAAATTCATCGCGGTAAGAAGTGTACCGGTGCTCGACTGATCGCGTGAATTCTCGATCAGTTCCAGGTTTCTAACACTTGTGACATCTGAACAGGTGGAGAGGAATGATGTATTATTTATTAATAATATACATTCTTTCATCACTAATTAAATGCGAACCGTCAATATGCTCAATGCATTGTCAACCCTTCTTTGGCTTCCTCAAAGAGCAGTCGCATGATTTAACATATAGGGAGTATCGTTTCTTGTCTCAAAGAGCGATCCTATTTTTAGGGTCGGGGCTATCATAATAAGATAAATGGCATTAGTATATTTTAACAAATATTTAATTAATACATTAAATTTTAATGTCATGCATAAGAATAACATGCCCTTGCAAAATCAATATTTTAAAATATATTTTATATATATACTTAGACGTTAAAACTGTGCACGGCAAAAAAATAAAATCATATTTTAATATTAATATGACATATAATTATAAACAGAAAATATGTGACATAACTATATATTTGAATGTACCAAATAAGCTCAGATTAACTTCAGACATAATACAGAAATTGTGATTTTAAGATATATCTATGTATGTTAATAAACACACAAAGACAAGTACAAGAAACCCCAGATGCCAACATTATCAGCGCTCACCAATCATCATGCTCTGGACGGAACCGGAAAAGACCAGTTTGAGAGCTCCCGGAGCGTAGACCATGTTTTGGATGAACTCTAGGTATTTTAGCAGTGCAGCGCAGGCCGCCAGCGCATAGTACCTTACGTGAGAAGAGTGAGACTCCTGTAGAGTCAAT
Source organism: Coelogynopora nodosa (assembly GCA_034780555.1). NCBI lineage: Eukaryota > Metazoa > Platyhelminthes > Proseriata > Coelogynoporidae > Coelogynopora > Coelogynopora nodosa. The sequence continues at coordinate 18,740 of JAUZND010009054.1, forward strand.
AATCATAACATGCGTAAACAACATGTATGAACTAAAGTAACTAAAACAAAGATATTTGTTTATTTTTATAGATTAAATTTAAGGAATTATTACAATGAAAAATAAGAAATGTAAAAGTCAACTTTGATCAAATGTGGTGGATACTCGGTAACCAAATTGTGATTAGTGAACTGCATTTTGAAAATCTCGAGACCTAACAAAAAATGGACAACATTTCTGGACCACCTGAAAAAACCGGAAAATTACGAGCACTGTGTTGCACTATAATTTTGTAACAGAATATTATTTATCATAGCAAATCACTTCACTCTATCATTTATAAAAAAATTGTAAAGCTTAGGATTTCTCTCCAGGACGATAGGATATTCATTTTAATGTTTTACAACTATTTGTAAATTAAACCCGCTCTCTTGATATATTTTTGGTCATATGTAAAAATGTTATTTATGTTGAATTACTTAGAAGAAATTAGTTTAAATGAAACAAGTTAGGCCTATGGTACAAAGGTACGAAAATAAGAATTGTTGATGGTATTGAAACTATTATTGTGTGCTTTGTGTTCAATAATTTATAAACACAATAATGAATCAGAAAATTTTTATTCAATATTTACTAACAATAATAAGTACAACATTGGTGTTTTGGTCAATTTCATTATTACTTCAATTTTTATTGAAATGCGAATTCTGTTTTAATCGCTTTTTAAAAAAGGTTTAATAAACATTCCAAATAAGGAGACCTCTAAAAACGAAAAAGTAGAGAAAATCTATTTAATAATATAGAATAAATAAATAAATAATGACGAACTGCTTAACATAGAAAACATCTACTTCGCATGATGTTATATTTATTGAACTTTGAAACGTACAATTCCTACTAAATTATCAATATTTTTAATTTAGTCATAGGATTCGCTTCATAGTAATGTATTGATGGGTTAGACAGCATACCCAGGAAACATATTTAAGAACGTCGTGTAAATTAGCAGAACACTTTCCGAAGTTCATCAAAAGAAAAGGTTGGCACCCCAGGGAGTTCTACTTTCCAACTTTACTTCAATTATAATTTCGGTTTTACGCACAAATTAAATAATAATTAGTTAATGTTATGTATAATATCAAAAACGAAATATTTTCACAAAAAAACAAATATATAATGCAATAGTAAATAAAAGCAATATTTTGCGTTAAGATATTTTCTATTTTAAGCTTTTCATATATGGACAATAACCACTAACCAAACTAACAGAAAATAAAACTTACTTTTCGCTAACCTCAAAGATGGCGTTGGTAAAATTCTTGTGACACAGACAACGAATCTGTTGTGTTCCTGATATTATTGTCAAACAAAAGATTAATTAATTTAAACAAAGACAATTAACACAATTAACTATATTAAACAGTAAATTTGCTGTCCGTTTAATAATCAGTTAGATTGGTGGAGTTACAATGGTTTTGTGAAGAAGGTTATTATATTCCGAAGTATAGACAATTTGTTCAATGTGTTGAGTTATTATTTTTTATTTACCCAGACCCATCAATGTATTGGAATTTTGCTATGTAGATTATTCAATACCTGAAAACGGCGGTGACAAACAATGTACACAGTATATAATTGGGTTTTTTCTTAACAAATTTGTATTACCCCTTTATTTATACACTAAAGGTTTTACCATTTAATATAAAACATTTATTTATATTTAATTAATCCCTTTTGAAGCACCATAAAATATTGTTAATTAAAACTACATGTTACATATTTTACTGATAACATTTTAATTCTCACATGCTTCCTCGTTTATAACATCACTTGAATTTAACACGTTGCAAAAATATCATCAAAGGTCCTATTTTCCGGAAAAGGAAAGGAAGAACATTAATTTATCCTAAAATGTGAAAAAACATCAAAACGCCGTGGTAGGTATTTAAAATCAGTTAAATAGATATTTCCAGAAAAGGTAGATTTGATCAAGAATATTCTTAGCAGAGTACTATTTTTTTACACGTAATAAGCTATACATTTATATACCTAAAATCAACGACGTCATAAACACACAACAATGTTAATTATTACTTCAAAAGACTTAAGCTCAGTACAGACCTTTGCTGTCGTTAAAATATCGCCTCTGAATAGTAGTTAAGCTGCAACCTTGAACTGACTCTCCGACCAACTTAAAGAATTTGGACATGTTCCCGTTATCACAGGCTGTGTGCGGAAAGATGATCTGCAAAGAAAATAGATTATTATTGTTATTAAATATATAATTAGTGTTATTATTAGCATTGATATTGGTATTATTATTATTATCTTGTTCATTATTTTAATGCAGATTGATTTAATTACAAAATATACGCACGCCATCCACTCTTTTATTATACTTTTCATAAATCATATAACCTTATTTTACATCTAGCTTTAAACTTTCCACACATAATTATGAAGCGAAAATTTATTGCATTTATAGCTCAAATTTAAGAACATGTAAACTTGACGTTATTCATTTTTGTTATAATATAAACAAATATGTAATGTTCAAATATATATATATCGATTCACAATATTTCCAAGACTCGTTAACCTTTTTTACTGCAATTAGTAGTAGTAACTCGACAAAAGTTTATAGAACTAAAATGTTTATATTTCAAGTTTCTTCGACAAAGCTATTTTTCAGTCTGAATCCCGACATACCCATGAATAATGACAACAATTTTAACGTGTTCGGTAAAATGTGGTAAACTGTAACAAATTGTTTAAATAATGTAAAAAATTGCTTTTGTCGTGGACAGGAAAAAATTTGGTTCGAAAGAGTTCATAACACATCATGCTACGTTTTTAAGAATTGTAGAATTATAAGAGAAATTTTACTAAATGGCAATTAAAGATAGTATCTTGACTCGTAAACAACTCTCCTGGAACATAATTCTATCATTCTTGAAAATGTAGTGATATGAATAAAATATAAGTAAATAAAAGTAAACTATAAGTAGAATACAAGTAAAATTTTATGAAAATAATTTTTACCGTTAATGATAGTCGATATTCCAGCTGAAATAAACAATAATAGAGATTTGTCTAACCTCAACAGGCCCCTTCAACTGCAACTTCTTTAGAGTCTTGCTGTAGGAGATGGTATCTGCAAACTGGGACAACTCTAACTCAGGATTCTTGAGATCCAAAGATGCCATCCCCACCTCCCCATGAGCTATTCCTCGTCCTTCGACTAGCGCTGAACGAAAGATATACACTAAATGTGCATGTCATTATGCTGTGAGTAGTAAGGAAATAGCAGTTCTGTTAATTAATATTGATATAAGACACAGATGTACAGACATGTATTTTTTGTCAACCTACTAGAAATTAGAGTTCTTAGATATCATAAAGTTGACATATTTATATAATAGGATTAAGATAATACTTACAATCAATATTTATTATACAACATAATTTTATATCAGTAAAAAATTTAAAACATCAGTGTGCATACTTATCGTAGTCGCACAAATTTATGCATTTGTTTCACACAACAGAGTGTTTTATTTATGCATTTATTATTTTATTTGCATTTATATTACAATACCAAATGTCTCTAACATCATTAACCAAATTAGATTTGTTTCAAAACATTTTTATTATTAAATTATCAACTTGATTATATTATTATTAAAAATTTGTCAATTTAAGAAATTGACATTTTTGAATGTGAGCATAACCGAATCGAACCGAATCGATTTATAACATAAAACTAAAGAAAGTATATTTCCATCAAGCCTCTCACCGACAAGCATGAAGGACTTGGTCGCATTAGTGAGATGCGGTGTTGTGGAACCAGTAGTGGAGCCGGTCCTCGGGGTGACGCCCCCCCTCTGCACCTCCCTACCAAGCGGCGTCTCTTTGCCGGGCGTGTAGGAAAGAGAAGCCGAAGAGAGAGAGGGAGTGGTTGCTAGGAGGGATGAGCTACCCGGCCTCTGATACAAGTTGTGTCGGGGAGGTGCGGGACGCGAGGAAGACGAAGACGATCCCCCCAGAGCTCTGAAGGAAAAGGTGGTGTGCTCGAGTTTGCTTCCAATGTCATACGATATAGTATGATGACGTACTAGTATGAAGGGAACTCTCACTTTGCACGTCATGATCACGGAAACACGCACCTTAAAATATCATACTTTATAGTTATCAATTAAACTCAAAATTTTGTACACGTATATTTTATACTCAAAATATTATCTAAGTGATATTTAAAGTAATTTCCATTATCGAATTTTTACTGATGACGCCATAATATCCTAATTTAAAAAAATTTAAATGAACTGCACATTTTTGGGAAAAAATCAATGGGCCCCAAATAAACCAATACAAAGAGGGTAAATTTTTGCTATTGATTATTGTTTATTTCTATTTGATGTAATAGGACAGATAAATAAAAAACCAAAATAAAAAATAATTTGTCCCCAAATTTAAATTTCAATAAAGACAATTTTAAGATATTACATACTATAAGTTTCAAAGAGATCGGAGAACCAGAACATGTTATATTAGTGGACCATATGATCTGGAGACCAGTACGGACCAAGTATATATATATATGTAATAATAATAACACAATTACAGATAAAAAACTATTTCAAAATTAGTAAAGGAAAGAAAAAGAAGAACCATATAATATCATAAGTTGAGTTTTAAAATTTAAAGAGTAAAACAGTATTAGGAAAATAAATAGTGCAACAAAAGAGTTCTAGAAAGTATTTGTAAAAACAAACATCTAATAAAACAAACTAAAACATAACAAATCTGATCATTTATTGTACTTAATGCAAAAACTTAGCAAATGTTAAGGTGGTAATTCATGAATGTGGAACATCCTAAGACAGAGAGAGAATGAGAAATACGACGGCCAAAGGACAACCAAGTAATAAAAGAACCACAAGTTATTTTTTATTACGGTGCGGGGATTAGGACTCTAAATGAGGTTTTCAATCGATTTAAGGTTATAACATATATCCGAAAAATTAATCATTTTGAAACTTCACTCTCCATTCAACTTCTTTAATTGTACTGTTCTACAGATATCAAAAAAAGTAAGTTGGACCGGTAATATTTTCTCGTTCTATTTTTTTATATGTGTCTTCGTTATCATTTATATGTGCAAAGACATTTAAATACAGTATATAGTCCCTTTCTGATTTTTTGTAACATTTTCAAGAAATAAGATATTACGTTTTCTTTTCATTTGTTTTATCAAACTACATTATTAACATTATTAAAATTATTATTAACATTATTAACAATTAGTATAATTGCTTCAACAGTTCTAAACTAACTCGTTATATACAGCAAAATGCCCTCACAATAGTTGATCTCTAGGTATACATATATCTTATAAGCTAGAAGTATTAGATAATATTAAATATAACATTTGCAAAATCTAATTCTCAATATATCCGGGTTTTTAACATTAAATCACTAGGCAACATAGCATTGTGTAACGTGTTCATGACTATCTGGGGTCTATACTTTGTCTAGATATTTATCAATATAACATTGTTACCGATAATAATTAATCAATAACAAATCAGCAGCATGTTTTATCCTTAGTATTGAAGAACAAATTAAATTAATCAAATTAAATAACGCAAACATAGCTTTCTAATATACTTTTCCTATTTATAATAGTTGAGTACAAATAGACAATTAAGTATTTCTTACTCTAAGTGAAGTGTTATTGTTACACATTAATAAACAATTCATGCTATATTAACCAACCTATTTGCCGAATCTGAACTTCCTCGTTTCAGTTTTGGAGTATTAGGGGTTCGAAATGGATTTGCAGTCGGCAGTTTCACTTGTGGAACATTTGCTGTTAATTCTGGTGTTTCTAACAGGTCAACAGCTAAATAATAATATTAAATGTTAAAACACATACTATGTAAACATGCATACATAAACAAAAGTGCACACATTATTTCTTAACTATATTATACAATATGAAGTGGATAAGCACTAGTAAAAACACAAAAATATTATAAAAAAGGGGATTATATTTAATTTGGATTAATTTGGTCTCAACTATTTTCAATGACAATTAATACATTAAAATTAAATCTTGACTGTTAAAATATATTTAGTTCATAATATGTCATCAACAAAACAAAAGTATAGCTACTTTATTTATTCAAATGCACAGAATGGAAAATTAACAGACTTAAACTAAAGTAATGCTTTTGAAAAGAATGCAGTGTTATGAGTGAGTGAATTAAACTTTCTTAAACTGTCATTAAATGCCAACTGCAATTAAAAAAATAAAATATTGCATTAATTTTCACGGATTATATTTAACTTACCATATTTTGATGCCATCAGAGCACAACGGAGTTTCAAATATCTATGTATACATAACAACAAAAAGAGTTATAAATTATTTTTAAATAATATGGTTTAAAAATTTAGTAGCACAAAAAAATATTTTAACATTAATTGAAATCAGCTGAAATTCTAATTGGTTATATCTGATAAAATAATAATGATAAAATATGAAATAAAAAATAAAATATTATATATGATTATATATATTTTTATATTTTTTTATATATATTATTATATATGATTAGATATGAAAAAATAATAATAAAATATAAATAAGCTTATAGATTAAATTGATTTTGACAAAAAAGTATGAAGTCATACTTAATTTAGAAAACATAAAAAATAAACCAAATTTAATGTTTACTAGTACTAAAACAGAATTATGTTAATCCAAACAAATTATTTCCTACATAAGTGATAATTGCAAATCGATGTGGTCTCTCCAGTATAACTATATTAACCCTTCGTACATGGGCATATTTTGTAGGGTTTGCTACGTGAAGGGAGGGGTATTTTACCCCCCTGGAAAACATACTTCCTATCATCCGATTAAGCTGAAATTTGATATTCAGATACCTAATAAACACTTGTCGAGTTATTATTTTTATAATTTATTAATTAACATTATTTTTATGACCTGATTACATTAGTTAGGAAAACCATAGGAAAATAACCAAATATGCTATAACTTTCGATCAATGCAACCAATTGACTTGATTATTTTTGCATTTTAATCCAAATCACAAGATCTTTATTTTTTTTGGTACATTTTATAATTATAATACTTATAGAAATAAGCTATAAGCAGTATAAATGCTATTTGAGTAAAAAAAATGTAATTGTTTGTGATTTTAATAAATAATTTCAATGTTCAAGTTATATGCTTATAATTTACAATAAACTTATTTTTTCTATTAATGTTGCAAGTTTTAACTCCTCATATCATCGGCAAGTATGAAAACCCGGGTGGGGGTATAAAGTATTTCAATTATATTTTAGTTAGATAAAAGTATTTCTGCCACTGAGTAAAAAAGTTAGGGTTATACATTACATCATTCAATTATAAACTTAATTTCTTTGATAGAATTGATTGGAACCATCAGGCAAAGTCAGCTCACCAAATAGAAAGAAAAGAGATAAATCAGAAATAATAAAATATAAATCCAAAGAAAGGGTAACTATATAACAAAAAAACTGACAAAAAAGGCAAGGAGAGGAAATAATAAAACTGGAAAAAACAAGAGTATAACTTCCTAGAAATAACTCAAGAAAACCAATACCAAAATTGAAAGAAAATGAAGGAATTCCACCAAGTTATACTTGTAACACAGACCTAGGAAATGAGAGGATGTTAAGTCATGCCTGTAGTGGTTATATGTTAACTAAAACCATTATCCAGGACACAAAACCAAAATGGACCGAAAGTAGGACCAAATAAGGTTCGGGACTTAGAAATCTCAGCGACCATTCTTTCCTCCACATACAAAGGGTTAAACAATTTGCAATACAAAAAGCAAAATAAAACAATTATCAATTTTTATGTCTATACAACTAAGACAAAGAAAAAAAGATGACTATTTGAAAAAGCTTCTTTTATAAATATATTTTCATTAAAAAATTGAAAAATTAAGTTAATATACAAATATTTAAATAAAACATGTTTAATTGAATAGTTAAATTGTTTATAATTGTTAACATATTAATTCACAGAATTGACATTATGTCAAATTAAACAAAAAATGTGATATTGCAAACAATAGGATGTATAAACTCATATGTTCAAGTTAAATGGGTAGATTTGTTTTCTTGTTTATCTATATAATTTTTCTGTAGCATAATAAGCAATAGTGCTGTTTTATTAAAAAAAAGTTCTGTCTTCAGAAGGAAAATGAATATTGTTCTTGTATCCAAATAAATTCATGGCTGTATACACAAATGTGTTCATGTTGCCTGTTCTAAAACTATGTTGTATGAACTTATTAATGAATTTATTAATAATGAATTAGCTTCCACTATAAAATAATAATTATTGATGTGTTCTTAAGACTGTGTGATCTCCATGACAGTTTAAAAAATATTTACTCTCATTGAGTATGGCAATCTATAGAAGATTTTTAAAAAAAGAGTATGGCCACCCACTGAATTTTAATTTTCAATGAGTAGCATTTGATAATCATGTCAATGTTGTTGACAGCAGATTTTGTTTTGTTGTAAAAAATGATTTTTTCATGCTTCAGAATAGATGTAGATACTTTATTTTTCTATATAACTTTGATATCAATGTAGAGCAGTTGATTTAGACAATAGCTAATGATTGAACCAGTAAGCAAAAAAATAGATTCCAGATTACTTGGCTTCTAAGTGATATATTGGTGAAATTTCACTCAAACAAAATTAGAAGAGCTGTTGAAATATTTATCAAATGTGAGAGATATGCAGGGGAAGATTTACATACTGATATATTTCCTCATTACTTTAAATAATAACTATATAAAAATGCATTGTCTAATTCTTTGATAACTTTTTGTGTTAAATATAACATATAAATACAAACAGAACATTCATATTTAAAGAAGAAAAGTCATTATTTCCTTAAATAATTTCATATATATGTTTTTAATGAAATGTGCATGTTAGCTATTTAATATTTAAAACATTGTTCAGGTTGTTTACAGAACAGCAGAAAAAATAATATTTATAATTTTTTCTGGAAGTGGCAGAAAGTTCAAATATAATTTTAAAATATTCCTACTCAGAGATTACAGGCATGACTTTAGAACAAGATCTTAGAATCTACCAAGGATGTCGAGTAAATCATGAAACATTCCTATTAAGTATCCTCAATATATATATTTTTAATGTTGCCAGTCTATATCGCCATTAAGTGGAAGTACATACTTTCCACAGAACAGCAGATCTAAGTAATGATGCCACAAAAATTTCCTGTTCTGACTGACATGTTCTTGATCTGATAATTTTATGTTAAAATCAATCATTTTTTCTGTATTATTTTAGTTCACCATGAAACTGTTAAATCTGTCCATAAAAATATGTCATTATGGACTTAAAGGTTCATCAGTACTGGCCTTATCCTTAGAAATGATGGAAGCAGGTTTATGAACAAGCAAAATTTTCTTATTCATTTTTTCTGTTGCTGGGAATAGGTTGGAAGCTAAACAAGCACCACTACTCTTTGTTTATTGTAAATTAACCAAGAATATTTTTTTAACCACTGCCCATTCAATTTTCAAATTGATATACCAGTTTTAGTAAAAGTTCTGGAATTCTTAAGATGGGAATATGAAGCTAGATTCTGGCTTCTGGTGATTAATTAGTCACATCTTAGTTTATTTATTAATAATGCTGTTTAAATTAATTGATGAGTATATTATTAGTTCTAATAGTTAAGGAAGCAGATGTAGAGGGCCTTAATATTAAAAAGAACAATTCAACTCTTTAACTAGTAATCTTGAATAAGATGTTTCTAGAAAAGATTAGAAAATAAACAATGCTTTTATACTAATCAAGAGATAATAACATTTTAAGTAACTTATATACTATAATTAAGCTTAGAGAGCTCTATTTCCTTATTATTCAGGTGACCAAAGATATAATAGAGACCCTGATATTAAATATATATTACATATTAGTAAAGAGTAAAAAAAAATTAATTGGCAATTTTAATTACTTTTAAAATACTTTAAAAAAATTCTTTAAACATTTGTTACAGAAATTTGTTACAGAAATATATGATCAATATTATAATAATATATATTTTATATGAAAATTACTTTTAAGTAATATTAATATTATATAATCAAATTCATAAATTACTAATCTATAAAAGTATAATAATAATATAAATTTGTTCAATGACAAATTCATAGAAGAATATCAAAGCCAGAGTATAAATTACTTATATATATTATATATACCTATATTCTGTCTATCAGGGTGACCACATTTTGTAGGGGGGAAATATTCAAGTATATTTAAGTAATGTATATTCAATTAAAATTAATGCAAAGATTTTTTACAATCCAATTTTAAATTTATTATACAAAAACATGAGACATGATCAATATAAATATTATAATAAACAATATATAGGTTCTAAGAATGCACAGTTTCACATTTAAAAGCCCTTTTAGACAAATCTTAAGAGTATTCAGGGTGCCTGCACAAATTCAACAAAACAATTTCAGACAATAGTTTAATTTTCCAGCAGAGACCCATTGATTATTTTATAGATTTTAATTTTCATCATTTTATGTAAAATATAAATATGCATTTTTTGCTAAACAGACATTTTTCGGTGCAGTCTAAATAAATTTTAAACAACAAGTAAAACATTTTTTTTGTTAAAATAATAGGATCTTCACCAGAAAAAATATTCTCTTTAAGTTAGTTGTAAAAATTCCCTGGCATTTTTAAAAATTATTGGATAACAAATTAAATTCCCTGACATTTTATTCCACAAATACCCAGATGCACAAGCAGATGTCATATGGTAAGATGAGCTGCAACCAAGTCTCTAATATGCACTGAAATGTTTCAATTTTATAGCTAAGAATGTATCTAAAGAGATTTAAAGTAATCATCTATAAAAATATTGAGACATTGATACATTAAGACAGGCTAATTTTTAAAAAATCAGGACAGTTGCCACATATTACTTTAAATGCCTTTAACCTTTCCCTGAAGGGCTTATCAACAGTTGATACAAAAATAAATGACGTTCAACCAGCGGGCTTATCAAACCTTGATTCTTACATTTAACTAGAAATTAATACATTTCTAAAAATAGTTCTAATTGCAATCAATGGAGAGGCATT
>JAUZND010009065.1:0-29931 GCA_034780555.1 Coelogynopora nodosa
GGTGGTTTTAATTTTTAAAATGGTCCAATATCTTGGAATTTATTTTCAACCTCCTCATTGGTGTCGCTGACTGTAAACAATTATATTTTTTCTTTTTTAGCATAATTTACAATACAAAAATATGTTTCAAAAAACAAAATTTCATTGATATAAAGAAAAACTCTTCACCTATTATATCATCCTCAGAAGACGAATCATTTATTCAAAAACCCATAGTAAACTCTAAAAAATCACTGCTTCATTGCGGCCTATGTGTCGGAGATCCTGTTGTAATAAGTGTCCAAGATTCTCACGTCCATGTTATGTTTTGTAATGGAATGATCAATAGTATAGATGCTCACGTGATAAAAATATTTTTTACGAAAAACTTTTTTCTAAACTTTTCTTCGACGACTGTTTATAGAATAGACAGACAAATAATAGATTTTGACAGTTTAAAACAACCAATGTCCTACCTCTACTCTTTAATGAAAAATGTTGCCATTTATAAAAATTTGAGACAATTAATTATTGAAAGCAAGAAACCAAAATTCAACAGCATTGACTATTTTAAAGATAAAGTAACGGAAAATGTTCATACGGACAAGTTGATGAAAACTTTGAATAAATATCAACAAAAAGCTCTTTTGATGGTTCTGGCATCTAAAGATTATACCTTGATTAATGGCTTTCCTGGATCTGGTAAAACACATACAATTGTAGTGTTGATTCAAGTTTATAGAATAATTTTCCCTAAAGCGCGTATTCTCATCACGAGCAATACAAATGCAGCAATAGACAACATTTTGGTGAAGTTGCCAGAAAGTATGGATTTTTGTCGAATGGGGTTAGCTAATAGGACAAGAGAGTCAATTTTACACAAGGCATTTTCCACAATCTGTCATGATATACACAGTGTTAATAAAATTGAAGAATTTTTCGATAAACAGACCATTATTGCGTGTACCTGTTATAGTTTAACTAGACAATTGCAGCATCTGTACATACAAAACGACCAACGGAGCAAAGAATGGTATTTTGATTTGGCTATTGTTGACGAGGCGACACAATTACCGGAATGCTTGTCACTTGGTCCTTTGTTGATTAGCAAAACGTTTGCTTTGATTGGAGACGTTTATCAGTTGCCGCCAATTGTTTCTTCGCAGAAAGCAGTGGATATGGGAATGAATATTAGCTTGTTTCAGAGGTTGAAGGAGAGTGATGGGAATGAAGCTCTAGTTAGTTTAAAGGCTCAGTATCGCATGAATAGGTAACAATTGAATAAAATAAAAATTATACCGTAAAGTTGGGTAAAAATATAAAATTTTATTTTGATTAATTTCAGAGTTATAATGGAAATTCCAAATAAAGTTGTATACGACAATAATCTCGAATGTGGAGACGATAAAATAGCAAAAAGATGCATCCGACCTCTAAATACTTTTGACGATGGAGGAATCTTTGCTAAAGTATACTCTCCTCTTTTAAAACATTCTGTAGTCTTTGTAAATGCAATTCAACCAAAATCACAAGTCATCAACAATAGAAATTATTTTGAAGTAAACATTATACTTAAGATTGTAGAAAAACTAAGAAAAGGTGGAGTTCTTGACGTAAATCTAGGAGTAATCTCACCATTTCGTCAACAAACGGCAATTTTGAAAAAGAAACTATTAAACGTGCTAAAATGTAAACTAGACGTTTCAACTATTGATCAATTTCAAGGTAGAGATAAAGACATTATTATTTTTTCTTTGGTAAGATGTTATACAGGTATTGGTGTAAAAAATGCGTTGGATATACTAAACGATATACGTAGGATAAATGTGTCTATAACTAGAGCAAAAATGAAATTGATAATAATTGGAAATATAGATACTGTAAAAACTTATAAACCATTGCAACAAATATTAGACTGTCTTGATCCAGAGTATATTATTAATGTCGAGAAAAGGGATTTTGAACCTCTTGTTACAGGTAAAATGTAAAATTTATTTAAATAATTTAATTACATTTACTTAATATAAAAGGTTAACCAAAGTTTCATACAGGTAGTATAAACTTTGTCCCTTGTCTATAGTAACACACATTCCAGATTGGCACCACTAACATGTTTAAAATATATATTTTATAACATTTTTATTTTTTGTTACCTTGTTCATTCCACAGTTTGTCCCATTTATCACACTTATATCCAGAGTTCTGCATATTGGTTGGGATCGTATCATGTAGTTTATTTCATTAACAGAACATTTTAATTTTTTGCATAGAGGTCCATTTGCCATCTTTAAAAACATAATTATTATATAATAGAATCAATTAATAAATATTAATTTATATAATATTTATTACAGAAATGTAAAATTAGTAGTTATAATTTATAAAATAATATTTTACACAAGCTGTTGATTTTTCTCCCAAAAACATTTGACATTGTTGGTCTACGTTGTAAAATCTACCAGGATCTTTTATTTTGCTGAAATTGAGTTTTTTCTCGCGTTTATTTTTTAAACAAGTTGTGCTAATTTATATTTTAATTAATTTTTAAAATATATTTACCTTCTTAAATGATATTTTATTTCATTTATTGAACATGAAGAAAATTTTAATTGGTTGAACAAATTCTCCGGGGCTATATCAATCCCTCCAGGACTCATTATAAAAGCGTCATAGGCTTTACAATCGTTATCCTGTCCATCATGCTGAGCTCCAATGCTTAAAGATTAATAATTATAATATTAATAAGTAAAATTAAAACAAACATTTTTAGCTTTTTGTTTTTTAAAAAACAAGCTTACCTATGTGACAATTCATGTGCTCCAGTAATCCAGCTATTTTGATTTTCATACTTGTTGAGAGAAACTGCATACTTATCATAACAAACAGAGTTTGTATAAGCATATCCTTAACATTAAATTAAAAATTAAAAAAAACATTTAATTGTTTAATTAGTAAAATTAGTAATTTTAAATTACCTACTGTGCCATCTCCGAAAAGATCATACCTGTTGTTTGTGAATGAAAGATTAATTTAAAAAATTTATTAAAAATTAACGTCACCTCGTCCACAACATTGTGTGGTCAGAATGTCCTATCCTGTCTCTATTTTTTTCATTCCATGCGCCAAAATTTTCAATCAATCTATCTCCATTTATAATTGAATTGTGGGGTTTATCATCACTAATCAATCCATTGTAAAATTCAGATTCAGCAAGAGACTTGATTTATATTTTATTAAATTTTTATTAAAAAAAATACCTTCGCCACAACAACCTTGAGTAAATGAATATCAATGTAAATACCGCTGTTTTTTAGCGTTTTATAAGCCGTAGACATCTTTAAAAACAAAATTATTGGATAATTTTTTTTAATTTATTTAATTTTTTATTTTACCGCTCGAAATATTAAATTAAAATCCAATTTCAATTCCTGTTGAGCCACGATATCGTTCCTGTCAGGATTTGTGTCAGAGTTTATGTAGCTAAAATAAATATATAATTGCTAATTATAATTAATTTGTAACTGTGTCCAGATTGTGTGGTCAATATACACTGTAATTTCTATATAGTGTGGGTTATTATCGTTTTCGATAGTGTCGGGTGTAGAAATCTTTCTTTCAAGTTTAATGTTTGGTCCAGAATTTTCGAGAGATGGAATTTTTTTGGGAGGTCTATCTACGATAGCCTTTTTATATTTTGTAATGTTGAGATTTTCCTCTTTTACATATAAGTATACGGAATTTTGAAGAATAGAAACGGGGTGATTTAATTCATTAAATGGAGTGATAGAGTAAAGAGTTTCGTTGGTCGCAAATTGACCTTGCTAAATTAAAAATATAATTTTAAAAATAAATGAAATTTAAAAAAAATACCAAAATTCGTTTAAATTTGAAATTTTCGTCCAAAACGGATCTAATTGCAAAAGAGGCATATGTATCTTCATCCTGATAAAATTCAACATTGGAATCATCGTTAAAGTCAATTTCGTCTCCATAAACTGAAATGTACTTTTGATCACTTGTAATCATTTTCAACTTGAAAAAAACGCTTTCATTTCCCCAAAAAATGGTAAGATTGAGCATTTGTGGGTTTTCAATGTGGTTTGTTTCGAATTCTTCAATTTTATTAATTTTTTCCTCCACTGTAAAATATAATATTATTTTTTTTTAATTTTAAATTTTAAATACCCTCACTTGCTTCTAGAAATAACAAGAGTCCCACGAAAAATAGCACTTTTAAAATCCACATAATGATGAAAAAGCGAGAAAAATTAAATTGCTCTTGAATTAAAACTAATGTGCGAAATTATAAATTAAAATGCACAAATTTGCATAAATTTAATGAATGTACCATTTATTTACAATTACAAAAGAAAAAAAGTAGCATTATTATAATTCCATCATGGTATAGTTTAATTTTAATTGTAAATTAGAAATTTTAATCCAATTTAAATGCTTTACATTTATCAGACTTGAGAATCTGGGTAGACACCCCTTTCTGTAAGACTTAAATGTGACCCTGATAGACATTTATTATAAATTTTACGTTGAATATTTTAGGCTCAAAATATTTTTAAAATGAATTGTATTTGAGTCAATTTTTAAGAAATTTTTTTTAACATTTTTAAAGTTTTATCAATTAAAAGTTGACTTTTAATTTTAATTAAATTTTACTTTTTGACAATTAATAATTTGTTTTTAATCCTAGTTTGGCACGTGTGTCAATTAACAAACCAATTAACAAATTAAAATGTTATAAAATTTTATTTTCTTTTGTTTATTTTCTCATTATTAATTAATTTAATGGTTTGGTTTATTTTTATAGTTCACAGACTATGGATATATGTCAAATTATGTGTTAAATATAATTATAATTATATTATTAACCCATAATGTCAGCAACATGATTTTTTAAAAAACTTTAAACATTTTTTTGAAAAAAAATCCTTTATAGAAAGTTACATTATTGTCATAAAGTTTTCCGTTTCTTAAATTTTTATAAATCGATAATTAATTGTTTATAAATATAATTATAGTTCCATATAAAATAAAATTTTAATGTAAGCTATATTTTAGCAAGTGTATTGTTTATAGATATTATATTATTATCGGCATGATTTTTTTTCCGCCCAGCAACAAAGCCCACAAAAGGGTGTTTTTAATGATACGGTGTGCAACTAACAAAATCAACAAAATTTAAGGTTACCACATACAAATTTTAACAATTTTCCACAATTTTTATTTGCATTTACAAATTTTGGAATAAATGTCAATGAATTGTGAAATTGATGAACGAATTTTTCGTAAATATGAAATAAAAAAGCGTTTAGGAAAGGGAGTAAGTTAAATTTCATTAATTACTATTAATTAAATATAAAATATTGAATATATGATATACAGGCATATGGTATAGTGTGGAAATCAGTAGATCGTTATTCTGGTCAAGTTGTGGCTCTAAAAAAAATTTTCGACGCTTTTCGAAACAAAACCGACGCTCAGAGAACTTTTAGAGAAATTGTTTTTTTACAAGAGTTTTCCAAACATCCTAATGTTATTAGATTGCAGAATGTAGTAAAAGCCGACAACGACAGGGACATTTATCTCGTTTTTGAGTTTATGGGTAATTTATTTTTTTTCAAAAATTTAAATTATAATTTTTTCAGAAACTGATTTGCACAATGTCATAAAAAAGGGAAATATACTCAAAGATATACACAAGTGTTATTTAATGTACCAAATGTTTTCTGCCGTGAAATTTATTCATTCTGGGAACGTTATTCATCGAGATTTTAAAGTAATTAAATCTTATTTGAAAAAATTTTGTTTTAAAACTACTTATATTTTTGATTAAATTATTTATTGTTTTTAATTTTAATTATTTAAGCCATCAAACATTCTTATTGATTCAAATTGTTTTATGAAAGTTTGTGATTTTGGATTGGCTAGATCACTTACACAAATATCTGAATCTGATGATACAGACCCCAGTCTCACGGAATACGTCGCTACTAGATGGTACCGTGCTCCAGAGATTTTATTAGCTTCTCCGAAGTAATTTTTAATTTTTTAATTTTTTAATTTTTTAATTTTTATAGTTACACAAAGGGAATAGACATGTGGAGTATTGGATGTATATTTGGAGAAATGCTACTCGGAAAACCTTTATTTCCGGGATCTTCAAGTTTTAATCAAATTGAGAAGATTGTGTCCATTATACCCGTACCTCCTCTCATTGGTGAGTTGTTGTTTTTAAAAATTATGAATAATAACAATTATTATTATTTTTTAATTTTTTAATTAGAATTAAAATGTTTACAATCTAATTATACTGATTCCATTTTAAAAAATGTTGCTTCGTAATTAATCAATTTTTAATTTTTTAATTTTTTAATTTAAATACAATATTTATAGAAAAAATAACCAATCACTTGATACACTCTTCACAAATCATTCTTCAATTTGGTAATTATTTTTAAAATGCTTATAATAATAAATTTTTTATATATATTAAATTCAAAATAGTATCGATTTGATTAAAAACTTGCTTCAGTTTAATCCCACCAAGAGAATTAGTGCAGATGAGGCTTTATCTCATAAATATGTTCAAAAGTACTTTTAATCAAATTTTTACGTATTTTCAAACTTTTTCAATTTAAAACTCATTTGATCATTTTATTTTAGTGAAATTTTGATTTTTTAATCAATATTTTACAATGTTATATATATTTGATCATTTATATAGTGAAATTTTGACTTTTATCTAGATTTCGTAATAAAAACGATGAAATGGTACTAACGAAAGATGTTATTCTGCCTTTAAATGATGATGTCCAATTGTCAATAGACCAATATCGTAAAAGTTTGTATGAGGTTTATATAAATTAAAAAATAAATTTTTTATTTTGTTAAAGATGATTTACCTCAAAAAACAACAAAGAAGAGATAAAATTCTTAAAGAAAAGAAAATATCATACAAATACACCAAAACATCGAGTTACCAAAATTCTGAAAGCCATGCTAGCTCTGGTACACTTGTTAATAGTTCAAAAAGTGTAAAGTGTCCAAAAGTTCAAAATACCAAAAAGGTATTAAAATATAAAAAAATTAAATTAAAAAAATTAAATTATAGCCCGATGTGATAAAAAACGTTATTCAAAACAAAACCCAAAACTCATCAATTAAAAAGCAAAAAGAATTACTAGTAAGAGAAAAAACAAACGTCTGCCAATACAAATACAGCACAAACTATCAACCAAAACGACAAATTTCACCCAGTTTAGCTAGTAATAACTTGACCAATAAACCAACAATTTTGAGAGACGATTGGTACCAGAAAAATGTAAACAGACAGGTAATTTTTAACTCGTGAAAAATAAATTATATTGATCCAAATAGAAGTATTTTAAAAAAAGTGACGCATATTGGGCACTACGACCCGGTTGTAATTCTCTTCCAATGGTAGGTTTAGCTTTGCTAAACTTATTTGATTTTTTTTAAATTGCTTGGCTGTGAAAAATAATTATATTTTAAAAAATAATGGTTTTTTAGATTCCCAAAAATGGAGACTTGAAACAAAAAACCAAAGCTAACGTCAGTTATGGGAAAAAGCAGTTTAAGATTCACAATCAAGACAATTTGTCAAAAATCGGAAACAAAGCAATGATATCAAGTTATAACCAAATGTACAGTACTGTCACAGCAAACAGTTTTGCAGCCCTTCAAAATAGAAAAATTGATTAAATAACTGTCGTAAAAAGAAATTTATTAATGATTACAACTATTATAATAGTAGTTATTATTATTAATTAATAATTATATGTTTTAATTAAATATAAAGAGTAATTTATTAATATAATTTTTATTTTAATTATGATTATTGGTAATGTCTCTCATTGCTCTCGAACTTAAAACATTAGCTTTAATTTTAGCAATGTAATGATTAGCACATTCATAATTTTGATTAATATAATCGTCTATTACAGCACTTCTTCGCAATGCTCCTTTTTGAATATTGACGAGTACAAATTTCGCTTGTAAACAGCAAAATGCATATTCATATTTTATTCCAAACGGTGTAATGGGAATAGCATGGATATCTAATTAAAATATAACTCTTTTTTTATAAAAGGATATTAAGTTATAACAATAATCAAAAGTATTGGACGAAAATAGAATTTAAAATAAAATTTCCACAATTTCTAGATATTCTAATTAATAGATTTTGCGACTCTAGATCAACGGCATTCACTGCCGGTTTAAGGAGCAATGTAATTTATTCATTTCCTTGTGATTTATTTATCCACGACTTTTCAAGTTTGTTTAGTGGTGTTATTAAGGAATAATTCTAAAAATCAAAATATTTACATTTATATAAATTCCTTACATATAAATAAATATAAAAATCTAGAATTAAGATTTGAAATAAAAAAAAACAAATTTAATCATAAATATAGATAAATCTAACTTCCACACATTTGACAGTCATCCTTATTTTCAATACTACATATAGCTTTTGCCTTTTCAAAACTATCATCGTCCAAATCGTGCTTTTTAGCAGAAAATCCATTCGACAGCTTACCATTTTTTAAAATGGAATCTTTAATTGGAGAAGAAGTACCTCCAGCAATCTTACCTTTAATTGTAAATTGTTGAGCATTTGCAGCTGGCTTAGTACGAAGATAGTACATTCCCGTTTTCAATCCCAATTTCCATGTATAAAAATGAAGACTAGTTAGTTTGGAATATGTGTGGGCAGGAATATGAATATTTAACGACTGACTCTGATCAATATATATGGCTCGATCAGCTGCCATATCTATAATGTCCTTTTGAGGAATCTCCCATACAGTCTTGTACAATTCCTTCAAGTCCGCACTGATTTCGTCAATGTGTTGAATAGAACCGTACCCAGAAATTAACTTTTCCTTCATGTGGGCATTCCACAATCCTCTTTCTGTCAAATCTCTCAAAAGATACGTGTTGACAACTTGAAATTCGCCAGATAACACTCGACGAATGTACAAATTACTAGTAAAGGCTTCGATAGATTCATTATTTCCGAGAATTTGAGCCGTTGATGCAGTAGGCATGGGGGACACCAAGAGGGAATTTCTTACGCCATATTCCATAATTTTCTTACGCAAGCTATCCCAATCATATCGGTTAGGTAGCGGTTCTTTATCCCACAAATCGAATTGAAATTTACCGAGACTGATTGGAGAACCTTTGAACGTTTCATACGGTCCATATTCCTGCGCTAAAAGCATAGACTGATAACAAGCAGCGTAGTAGATTGTTTCAAATATTTTAATATTTAATGCTTTAGCTTCAGGACTGGCAAAGGGGTAGCGCATCAATACAAAACAATCAGCGAGACCTTGAACACCGATACCTATTGGTCTGTGACGCATATTTGACCTTCGAGCCTATAATTTTACCATTATTAATTTTAAATTTCATTTTTTTACAAAAATTACTGAAATTATTTATAAAAAATTTTAAAATGTAACAATTTTCCGAAAAAGTGAAATTTTATTAAAAATAACGTTCTAATTCAATGAAACCCAAATTAATAAATTCTCGGAATCAATTTTGTTAACGATTAAAAATATACCTCCTCTACTGGATAATAATTAACATCGATAATTTTGTTCAAATTCTTGACAATAACATGCGTAATCTTTTCCAATTTTTCAAAATCAAACGTTTTAGATTTAGTAACAAACTTATTAAGAGCAATGGAGGCCAAATTACACACAGCCGTTTCATTAGCATCAGAATATTCCACAATTTCTGTACACAAATTACTACACTTTATAGTACCCACGTTTTGCTGGTTCGACTTTTTGTTACAAGCATCCTTGTACAACATATATGGTACCCCCGTTTCAATTTGAGAACTAATAATGGCATGCCACAATTTTCTCGCTTTGATGACTTTACCAACCCCTCTTTCTTCTGCATCGGTATACAGTTTTTCAAACTTTTCACCCCATACATCATCCAACCCTCGCAGTTGACTTGGACAAATAAGACTCCAATTACCATCACATTCGACCCTCTTCATGAACAAATCAGGTATCCATAATGCATAGAATAAATCTCTAGATTTGGTCTCGTTGGATCCGATATTTGTACGCAAGGTGAGAAATTCAAATATATCCGGATGCCAGGGTTCTAGATATATAGCTATGGCTCCAGGACGTTTATTGCCTCCTTGATCAACGTATCGTGCAGTCGCGTCAAAAACTCTCAACATGGGCACTATTCCATTTGATGTTCCATTGGTGCCTTTAATATAACTGCCTTTTCCTCTAATGCAATGGATATTGAGTCCAATTCCTCCAGCGCTTTTGGAAATTAAAGCACATTCATGAAGAGTGTTGTAAATTCCTTGGATGCTGTCGTCCTTCATGGTTAACAAAAAGCAGCTGGATGAAAGGTTATTGCTTAAGTTTTAAAAATGTTCAAACCTCGACAATTGTGGACAAGTAGTTCCCGCATTATAAAGAGTTGGAGAAGCATGAGTGAATAAACCACAAGACAGTAAATTGTAGGTCTATTTAAAAAAATAATTATAAAAAGTTTTTAAAAATTAAAAATTAAATATTTCCTACTTCGATTGCATCATTTATGGAATTTCCGTGTATTCCAATAGCACATCTCATTAACAAATGCTGAGGTCTTTCCACAACTTACAAAAAAATAAATAATAAAAAATTTTAATTAAAATTTTACCTTTTCCGCGCAGCTTCAAAAGATAAGATCGTTCAAGTGTCTAAAAAAATATATATTAAACTTATATTTTAATATTTTATAATTTAAATTGCTTTGAATCCAAAATATTTATATTTGTAGTCTCTATCATACACTATAGCAGAGTCTATAACCTAAAATCAAATTATAAAATTTTTTAAAAAAAATTAATCAACCTTTTTATTTTCCATTACTACATCATACGTCGCTTTATTTATATAACTAATATTTTCCTTTCCTTTGTCGTTAGATTTATAAAGATCTTGAATGACATCTGAATTTTTTTAAAATTATCATGTAATTTTCATCATTTTTTACCGCTAAAATTTTTTTTTGTTTCCTTGTGTAAATTGGAAATGGCGATTCTCCCAGCCAAAGTGGCGTAATCTGGATGTTTTATCACCATATCGGCACAGATTTCCGCAGCAAAGTTGTCCAGTTCGACGGTACTGATTCCAGGATATATTCCTTTTATTACTTTCATAGTAACGAGTGCCTATACATTTTTTATTGAAAACAAAAATTATAATACAGGATCAATGTAATTCATGTTGAGCCCATAACAGAGCTTGAGAATTCTCGACGTAATTTTGTCCAACATTAGGTTGGCTTTTTTCCCGTCTTTTTATTATTTTTTTAATATAATTTTTAATAAAAATTACCCCTTTTGATTACAGACAATTTGGTTAAACTCATGTCGGAATCCAAGTCAAATGAGGCTTCCATGATTTTAAAATTGCTACAAAAGATTCAAAAATCAACAGAAACAAAAACAATTTAAACAATCGATTGCAATCCAATAATTTGATCAATTTCAATCACTTTTACACAAAATTTCAACAAATTTAAACAATTTAGTTAAAAAATGTCCAACAATTTAACTTTGAAATTTTTTGTACAAATCCAATTATCAACCAATAGAATTTATTGAATAAATAAACAAAATTGCCGCTTGTGATATTTATTTTATAGCAGCCATGCAACATATTTTTATATTTTAAAAAAGTTTAAAATTTAAATTGGAAAAGTTTCAAGAATTTTTTGACGAAAAATAATGTAAATTAATTATAATTATATAATTAATATTTTTTAATTTCAAAGATTAAATTTTAAAATCAAAGATTAAATTTTAAATTCAAAAATCAACAAGATTAATAACTCAGTTTTCAAATTTGCTGCCTATGAAAATTCTACATTATCTCAACTTTTATTAACGAAATTTTAAAAGAGAAAACAAAACAATGAATTTGTGATTCTGCAAAATACTACAAACAACAAGAGAAACATCAACAAAACTTGCGGATATTCATAACAACTCTCCATGGACATTTCAATTAAAGTACGTTACTAAGAATGATAAATGTAAATAAAGTACACTGAATACAGAAAGTTGTAAATCTAAAGATAATGTGCTGTGAATATGAAAAGTTTAAAAATTATGATGGTTAAATATGTGAAAAATATCCTAAACTTTACAAATTTTACTTATCACGTGTGTATTACAAGTTTTTAGTGGTATTTATTAAAGTATTTGGTTTTTTACAAGAATGACAAATAGTTATAAAACTTGCGACACACCTTTACATTTTCCGGATGCTTCGAATAATGACGATAATTTAAAAGTAAAGACGTTTACAGCTTGTAATTTTATTTATTTTTATTTTTCGCAAGTGGTTTTATTTGAAACATTTTAGTGACAAATTTTTTAAATATTAATTTAGCCGTCAATATTCTTGAAGGTAAACACGCCTCTAATGGGTCGGTATCGAGGTTATCAACGAAAGCAGGTCGTTCAGATAATTTATCTGAATTTCAGACTTATGTGACTGAGAATATTTTAAATCTTGAGAATGATATCGAAGATTTAATTCAAGCAACCTCTTTTAAAATTTCATCTTTCAATAAAGAAAATGACATTTGTAACAATTACAACGAATACGAAGATGGTAAAAAAGAAGCTGATGTTAAGAAAATTAAAGCAAGTCATGTAATAATTTATTTATATAGAAAATGATGGAAATTTATAAAAAATGTGAACATTTCTTGAAATAATGATTATTATTGATCTAAAAAATTGATACAAAAATAGTTTTAGAGTTTACAAAATTTCTAAAAAAAAATATATAAAAAATTGTATAATTTCTCGAAAAAATAGATCAAAATTTATATAAAACATGAAATTGCAAAAGTTTGCAAAAAAGTTAATAAACTCATCTAGGTAAAGAGCTCTACTCCTCGTCCCAAAACAATAAGAAAACGTATATCACGCCCACCTGCCAATTTAAGTGACAGTGATACAAAACCACCACATAAAAAAAGAACAAGAGTCAATACGCCTCGTAAACGTATTGTAAAAATCGAAGATACTATAATCGAATCTGAACCAGAATACGACCCAGAGGAAATTGAAAGAATTCGAGTTTTGCACAATAATATTGACGACTTCTGGACTCATGTTGAAAATGAATTTTGTACAAATGTAACTATCGATCAAGTCAATTATCTTGAAAAAAAATCCAAACAATATGGACATCGATTGTTGAGAACTTGTGCTTCCCCCATCAAAATAAACGATGGTTTTTTTAGTGCAGATGAGGCGAGTCAGCTTTTTAACGGAAATGCAGTTTCAAAAAATGACACTGTTAGCAATACCGAACAGTAATTTTATTTATAATCTTGTTATTTATTTATAATAATTTTTAGACCCCTACCACTTACACCCACAAACGATTATAATAGCTCTTCCAAATCTCCAATCCGCAGAAAATCAGCACGAAATTCATCAACCAATAATATCAATGTTACTCCAAATCATACAAGCATACATTGCAACGGAACAAATGACAACAATGACAGTGAAATAAAATTTACACCATTTAAAAATGAGACTACTGTTAATGGTCATGTTTCTTCGGAAGAAAGGTTTTTTAAAAATATTTTATTTTATATTATATTTTAAATTTATAATAATTTTAATTTTTAGCGATAGTGAACACTTGGTATTTTTCAAAAGGGGACTTGGTCATTTATTGTACGATGAACGATATACAAAAAAATGTAATGGAATAAATATTACATTTTATTTTATTATACATGTTTAATAAAAGATTTAGCGAGCCTCAATATAAAAGCTGAAGATTTTTCAAAATTTCGGGCTTCTAAAACTCTATCCGAAGAAGCTTTTCTAAAAGAAGCGGTTGAATTGAAAGGTCAACTGATTATTATATTTAAAGAAAATTCAAAACTCTGCAACAAATTACTTGAAACAACAAAATTACACATTGAATCGCAAGAAATTCGTAAAAAATTAATCCAGTTTAACGAAAAGATTGACACTTTTAATAAAACTCTTGACGAGACTAGTGAAAAATTATCTTGGAATGACTACAATGAAATGAATGAGATTTTATCGACTTTTGAAAAATTGTTTGATGAATATGAAAAGCTGGATCAAATTATTTATTGAATTTGTCCAAATGATGTGTAATATATTGTAATAAAAGTATTTATTTAATTTCAACCAAAAAAATATACAATTAATAGAATTTTATATATTAGATACAATTATAATTATATAATAAAATATTTTATAATCGTAAATAATAATTATTTTTTTTTGTTGTTACTTGGAATGTATAAACATGGTTATAAAACAAGAGAAAATTTTACAGGTCTCGTAAACAATTTATTGTGATAAAATAAATAATATTATGGATCTTGACGCTATACCGAAAAAAATAATTAAAGATTTGTCATCTTCCAATAGTAAAACGTGTCATGGCACTCTTACAGAATCTAGTACTAAATTTGCTGCATGGAATTTTTCTAAAAATAGGATAAAATGCCAACATTTATTGGACAATGTTCCCTGTCAATGTGGGGCAGGAATGTAAGCTTAATAACTTGATAGTTAAAATTATAATCTTTAGAGATGTCTCTTATTTACAAGATAGTAGACGAGGTCCAACAAATGAAAAAAGCGTCACATACAACAAGGAAACTATCAAGAGTACAAACAAGAGTTTGAGTGTTTATATTGCAACGGAAGAGGTAAAAATTAACCATAAATTAGTAAAATTTTTTATTTTTATTTTAAATAGGCTGATATACCGGAAACTCTTATACCAAAGGATTATATACTTGTACAGAATCGAGGAACGTTACCTTTGAATTACCATGAAGAGTAATTTAAAAATATTTTAAGTAATAATTTATTAAAAATGTAGCCATTATACTACAGTTGCTGAAAATCACATTACTCATCTTGTCACATTTCCAAGCCTGTAATTAATTATTATTTTTAAAAAATATATATTTATTTTCTTGTGTAGAAAACCTGGTGGTCGAGCTGAGGTGATTGTGCTGCGAGAAACAATGAAATTATTGCATCAAAAACTGGCTCATAGAATAGATGGTGACAACATTTCCCAGCTCATATCAAACGTACGTTTATTTTTACAAAATTAAAATGTTGTGATAATTATAAATTATAAATTATAATGAAGTATCAATTTTGTATCATTATTCTGATTTTAATTTTTTAATGCTATACGATAAAGTAAAAAAATATTATTTAGATTGACAATTTCAATGCAATTATCAACGATGAGCAGAGCGTTTACAATGTAGTTTTTAATGAAGTTATAAGACAGGTAATTTTTTTAAGTGAAAAATTTTGTTTGGAAATTAACAACATAATCGCTCACATTAAATAAATTTAATTTTATGATATTATTGACGTTAATTTCTTTAGAATAATGATCAATTTTGTTTAAATTGTATACGTTGGTATAAAAAGTAAAGATTTCACGAAATAAATGATCACATATGTTTAGAATTGAAAATATTAGAATAAAAGTCAAAATTTTAAGAAATTAATGATCAAATGATTTAAAAATTGAAAATATTTTAAAACAAATAATACATTTTTAAAGTAAATATTTATATATTTATTTTATACAAAAACTTCCGCCTTGCAAAACCTTTAATGTAAACCTTTATACTACAAAGTTTATAATAATATTTGAAAAATATTTTTTTTAAATGTTTCATTCAATATTATTGCCATTTTATTTATCAATCTCCGTATTATCCAACCTTTCTGACCCACGAACAACACTTTTAAAACTTGACAATATTTTTTAAAAGTGTTCTTTTGCCACTGTAAATATTTATGATAAATTGGCTCTACAATATCGAAATAGCGATGATTTAAAGGTGTTACGACAACATAAAAGAGAGGGGAAATATAATAGATTTGAATCAGAGACAGAGATTTACCATCTATTTATTAAATCAATTTGCTGTATAAATTCTATAAAGATGTTACTAATAAAGTGTGAAAAACTTCATTTTGTACAAAAATTTATTCAAGTGACTATATAAATATGTCAATATTTAAACCAATACTATCAATTTTTAATGTAAAAACGATTTTACTGAAAAAACTTCCGTCTTTGAAGACTTGAATAAATAACATTTATTTGAAAAAATATTTACGTATACACGATATATGCATCACCTTTATTTAATACTATTGCCATTTTGTTTATCAATTGTAATTTTTGCCGATTTTTCTGATCCTCAGACAGCAATAGTATGACTCAGTAATATTTTTAAAAGCTGTGGTACTTCTACTTCAACTGTTGACGATGAATTGCAAGTTCAATATCTAAATATCCATGATTTAAAGATTATACATGATTATAAAAAAGAGGGGAAATATAATGGATGTGATTCAGAAACAGAAATTTACCAGTTATATGTAGGATCGATTTGTTGTATAAATTCCATTATATTTTTACTACGAATCAAAAAAACTAGATCATTAACCGAATTGAACACTAGTGTAACACATATTAATACTCATGGCCCTCTTCCAGAACATTTTTTTTGTAAGAATCCAAAGATTAGAAAACACTATGTAGATTTAATAACGAAGAATTATAACAAAAGATTAAAAGATTATATTTTTAGAGATCTTACTAATAAAGATTATTAATTATTTAAAAATGTAGTGGTCACTTTTTATTATTTATAATTTATAAAAATATATATAATATAATTTGTGTTAATTAACTATATAGGTAACTGTCAATTGTAGCGAACGAGGAAAATTATTATCCGATATTCGACAATACTACCTCAATTTATTTGTTAATATTCAAAATGAAATGTTGAAAATGCACAATTTGATATTGTCATATCGAGCTATACATTATAAATTGACTAATAAACTGGCAGAATTTCAGACGAGTGTTACGAATCTAACAAAGTATTTTAAATATATAATTTTATATTGTTTTTTTTAATTAAAAAAAAATAGTCAACTGGATCTTGTTAAACGTAATGAAGAAAACATCAGTCTTGATTCGATTCAAGCTAAAATGGAGGTAGAGTTTATTATATTATTTTTTTTAAATTTTTTTAAACTTTTTACAGTTAAAAGAAGCAATATACACATCTTCCAGAAACGTTGGTCTCTTGAACGAATACCACGATTTATATGAACTGCACAGAGATCGTTTGTTGAAAAATATTGAAATGAAGCAATCCGAATCCGACATGTGGTGTAAAGCTTCTTACACATTAGCTATGCAAATGACCAATAAGCACAACTTAAATGCCGCAAACTATCTTCACGTTTCAGAAAGATCTTGGTCCAAACTGGTCAATTTTTTCATTCTGCTGATTCAAGAAGAAAATGGAAAAGTTCTAAGTAGCATAAATAAAGAAGGTCTAAAATGGAGGGAGATTATGGACGATATCCACGTGAGATTGGGACATAAGGAGGAGATTTTGTCCAAAAAATTGCATTCGTTGTCGTCCAGTTTTTTTATTCTGTACAATAGCGTCGTAAAGATGAAAAAGTAACTTTTTAAAGTTATAAAAACTTTGAATTATAATTATTACTATTATATAGTGAAAATGAAAACAATACTCACTGTTCTGAAGAAGTGAAAATTAACAGTCAACAGATAACTCAAGGGATTGAAGAAATTTTGACAGTTTTTTTAATTTTTATATTGATCAATTTATCACTTTTTAAAATTTTTTAAAATATTTTATTTTTTATTTAGGAATTAAATAATGCAAACGAAATATTCACTGGGGATATTTTATTAGAAGAAATAAATTGCCTCAAAAAAGCAAGTCACAGTATAAAAGCCTGTCATAAACAAATAACTGATTTGATGAGACGGTATGATAATAATCCACAGTGTAAAGTATTGTTGGAGTTTGAAGAAATTTTGAACGTAATTATAAATTATACACGTATAGTAAAAAATTTATTTTTTTAAGAAAATAAGTGCATTACACAAGGAATACGAATATAGAATAAACGGAGAAAATGGTATGGATTTTAAAAATATTTTAAATTATTTTTTAGGAGTTGGTAGTGGATTGAGCAATATGATAAACGCCCTAGAAATTATCGCCAATACAAATTCCAAGATTCCAGAATCTTCAATCAATTTTGCAACTTTTTATCTAAATTGGTGTAATAATTTGAAAGAATGGCAGGACCAGAGTATAAGAGTCAGAAAATTAATAATGGATGATCAACAAAAAAGAAAAGACATGATTCATGAAAGAAATATTGATGAGGAAGGAGAAATTCAAATTGAAAGGAAAAATGAAAGGTATTTTTTTTAAATTAATCAACTCATTTTTTAATAATTTTAAAATTGTATAATAAAAATAAACTTCTTTATATCCACAGTGATGATGTACATGGATTTATCAAATTTTTTTAGTTAAAATACTTCAATTGTTCAAAATAATAATTAAAATGATAATTTAATTTGAAAATATGCCACGAGTTGGAATGACGTGATTATTTTATAGTAATTAACTGTTTTATCAGTAAAATACTTCATAAAGACAAAAGTTATCCATTTTTATATGTTGCATAAATTATGATAATTTGATATAAATATTTATAATTTTCAATTGCTTAAAAGAAAATCGTATGTTGTTGAATGTATTCCTCGTGAATACATATCTTAAAATTGGAACTATACAGAGAAGATTAGCATGGCCCCTGCGCAAGGATGACACGCAAATTCGTGAAGCGTTCCATATTTTTTTGACTTTTCATTTGAAACAATAATAAAAATAAAATAAAATAAATTTATAATTGTGTGATGAAATAAATATAATTTTTAAAAACTTTTAAAATGTTTTTTATAAATAATAAATCTAGACCAATGCTGAGCGAATTGGCCGCCCTCTTATTCAAATACCTGTCAGCTCTGGACGCAGAAATTTCATCATTAAATGAAGAACACATTTACAAAGTAAATTTATTTTTAAAAAATTAATTTTCAATCCCAGAGCACAAACGCCCATCAACGAATGATTGCTTTAATGATTAGAATTCTAATAATGATGAGTTGTCAACACAAACCAGATGAAGAAATACAACACTTTATGGACAATGACGATTTCGACGGTACCGGATTAAATTACAAAATGAGAATATCTTCATTTATGAAATTACCAAAAGAAGAAAGTACAATAGATTCCACCTCAACTTCGAGACTTAGCAATAGGACTCATGAAAGTGAAAAAATGAATGAAAATAACCTCACACCCCAAGAAAGATATAACCTAAAAATCGACCAATTGAATGATGTGGTCAAATACTTGGCGGTAGATGTAAATACCTGTTCAGAAATTATATTTAAAAGAGCTTCGTGTATTTTGGCCGTCATGTCTAAAAATGAAATTCAAGTGGATAAAAATCCTGAGTTGTTAAACGCACAATTGATGAAAATAACAGTAAAACAGTAAATTACATTTTTTTATATTTATAAAAATTTTAGAAAGAAGCCGAATCATGGATAAACACCGCTAACGTATTCATGTACCTTTTGAAGCGTGAAAAGATCCCTATAGGTCTTGGTGAAATATTCGCTTCCGACGCACAGCAGTCGTTCCACATTTTATTGGAAGAAAATATAAAAAATGCAAAATACGTTAAACCACCACAAATGGACAAGGAAAGCATTAATGTTGTCGGATCGGATAATTATCCAAAACAAGTCAACGTTTTCAAAGGCAAACAAGTACATGATCCTTCCACAGACAATTCCAATAAAGAAGTAGTTCCCTTTTCCCACCCATCTATAGAAACAATTAAACATTTACAAATGTCTTTAGAGTAATTTAATTTAATTTTAAAAAAAATAATTTTAGAAAATCTGATGAACGAGCCAATAGAGCTGAACAATTAATACACAGACTTCAAACTTCTCTCACAAATTCAAAACAAAGGATACGAGATTTGGAACACGAATTGGAAACTCCAGATTCAAATACTATTCCAATAAGAAAATCCCAAGCAAGCACAATATCAAATATCACAGATTCTGAAAATGCAAAAGTGGATTCAAAAGAAAAAAAGTCTAAATCACACACAAAAAAGAACAAACATAAAAAATAGAAAGAAAGTCATTTGATCTTTATTATTAAAAAAAGTTAAAATTATTTTAAAAAATGTATGATAATTATTTTTTCATTATATAAATATTTGTACCCGATATTTGAGATCATATTTTTCAACGCTTTTCGACCCGCCATGTATTCATCTCATATCTTTCTATTGCTTTTTTATTCATCAAACTTTGTATTATCATCTAATTATGAAGATCCACAAGAAGCACTGTCAATGGTTAAAACAATTTTCCAAAAATGCAACAAATCGAGAAAATTTGACCAAGATGAGCAAAAAAAATATTCTAGCATAATATTCATGATACATTGTCAATGTAACATTGGTATAAAGACGATGAATTTTACGAAAGTAGTTTCTTAAAGGAAGAAATATACAACGTAATAAAAAACGTCAGAATGTTGCTTAAATTACTTGAAAAAAAACATTCGGTAAATAAATTGGATAAATTAAAACGGGACTTGATAATACGTAGTAGCGATAAATACGAATGCGAGGAGGTAGTCTGCAGAAGAAATTATTTAAAACGGCTAAATCAGAAAATTATTAATAAAATAACAATAAAGATGTTTTCCTCCATAAAAAACAATGTCAAGAGAAAGCTATCAACTGAAATTTAATGTCAATTTATATTAAATTAAAAAATATTAAAATTCTCATTGGTAATTTCCTAATGTCAATGTTAAATACGTTCTACCTTTAGAAACGTTTCTTAAAAATAAATAAATTTTATTCCAATTACAATATTTATATTTTTATATTTTTTATAAAATATATATATAAAACATGAATAGTTTTAAAAATATTTTTAAATATTTAATTTAAAATTAAAACTAGTGTCAATATTTACAAATATTGTATCTTGCAATCTATATCGTATCTATTAACATTTTCAAATTATAATTCATGCTATACATTAAAATAATGATACTCATATTGAATTTTTTCTACTTGTCAACATCAATGTGTTCGACTCTATTAAACCCTAGACACGAACTGAAAGATATATTTCAAGAATGCATGAAATCAATTTCTACCGAACGATACTCAAGATTTGATCAAATGCGTAATATACTCAACTTGATACGTCAATATAAAGATGAAAAAAAGTACGAAGGTCATGAATACTCTTTAAAAACTGAAATATATAATTTATTCCATCAACTAGAATGCTGTATTAATGCAATCGACATTTTTAAACTTGTCAACAACACAGACGGAAAATCAATTAAGACAATTAAAACACAGCTTAAATAATGTTAACAGTTTATTTATTTGCAAAAATGATAGTCTTAGAAAAAATTTCAAAATTATAGAATTATAGAAATTTGCTACATTTCTAAAAGACGCCAATAGCAGGTTTATGAATTAAATTTTAAATATAAAAATTAATTGATATTATTTTTTTCACTCAAAAATTTGACATTATTGAATTTAAAGCATCAATTTCTGTACAAGTAGCAATATTTTTCACCCGACTCAAATATATCTTCACTTTATCCACAATAGATTCAACACAAACCTCGAATTTCGTGCTGTAGTCTACAAGAAACGTTATAAAAGAGGGAAATTGATCGTCATTCACATGTATGAATTTTCGTTTTTCAAAAAATTGTGTTTTTGTGATATCCATATAATCACTAATGGTCATAACCCAAGGATTAATAATACATGTGATATCTTGTTTTATGTTGTTTAAAACAATAAACGAGAGAGATTTAACAATCTTCCAATCAAAACTAAATAAAATATTAAAAAATTTAAATTTAAAAATAGCTACATCTGAGATCTTTCAACAACAGATTTCAAAAGAATAGAATAACTATTTCCATTAGTCTCGTCGTTGTATAAACACTTTTTATCAACATGTACATCCAGAGACAAGACAATATCCATTAATATTTTATTTTGAACCATTTTTTGACTAAAAAAGATAAACAAGTACAAAATAATCAATTACGCATTTGATATTGGATCAACAGCCTTATCATGCGGCAATATTTTGAAATCATCACAACTCTTCACCATAAAATTTAACCACAAAAGCAGAGCGAAATTGTTGACTAAAATGGTACACATTGTTGAGTTTTTTAACAAATTTTGAAGCAATTCCAACATTAAGACCTAGAAAATTTAAAAAATTTAAAAAAATTAAAAAAAAACCTTCATATCAAACTGTATAGAAGACGCGCACAAATTCAAAATAACCGTTATAAAATTATCTCTTTTGAAATACAAAGACTCTTGTTTCACAAACGCATATTCAATCAACTTTAAAAATTCATCATCATCAATATAATCCTCGTCGCATGAAATTTTCGTACACGATTTTGTCAAAACTTTTATTCCCATTTTTTGTAATTCTTTAGAATATCGAGCATTCATACGTACAAATTCCACAACGTTGATGAAAATATTATTAGTCAAAATGGACCAAAAGTTTTTCTTGTTGTTTTTATCGTTAAAAGAAGTGGTCGTTTTTTTTAAAAGTCTTACTAAAATACTTTGAAAAGTTGATTTAATAGTCGTATTGCACGATGAGGAAAATGTCGAAAACAAAATTTCTACGAAAAAAAAGTTTGCCAATGGAGAAAATACGACTGGTAATTTATCCTTTTCATTCCACATGGCGTCATCATTAAAACATTCATTAAAGCAATGGATTATTGGTAAAACAACACTTTTTCCGAAAAATTGAACGTTTCTCATAGAATGGAAGGCCTTTTTTATAATATCATGGCATCTTTTTCTCACTACTGCATTTTCATGGGATAATAAAGATATACATAAAGTAAAGCAATGATTTCCGAAAAACTGCATACAATCAAAATTATCAATGTCGACTATAAACGATTCAAATGCATCCAACATAAAATCCACATTATACACACAAGAGTCTAAATAATCATTGGTCATTATTTTACCCCAAAATTCATCAATAAACATTGAAATTGATTTTACCATCATGTTTTTGTCTATTAAACTTACAATTTCCGAAAACTTGGCCTTTTTATACACTAAAAGATTGGTGGATAATTTGATGGAATAAAATTCTATTGCCTGTGTCCCCCAAATATAAGGTTTAATTTTTACACATTTTTCCACATGATTTTTTTCAAACAGCTTCAAAATGTCGTAAATCAACAAGTCAATTTTTGTATTAGTAGCTTGGAATTTGCACAAAAGTAGAGAAATTAATTTTACCGATATCAAATCTGTATTTTTTTCGAAATAAAAGTGTAGAAATTCGACAACCCATTCACATATTTCACACTTTTGTTCAATTTTAAAAGAGGCCAATAAAATTTTAAAGAAATTTTCATCTTTCACTAAAGAATCGTACAAAAATGTTCTTTTATCATTCTCATCATATTCTATAGAAAAGTTAATATCCAAACAATCATTTTGTACGCAATTACTTATATACTGAAAAAAACTCTTGGAAAACAACCCAATCTTTAAACATGTCTTGAAACTTTTAGACGTTAGAATCTTGTCTCTACAAGTTCCATAAATTTGTAAATTTGAAACTGTCAATTGATGCTGTAAAATATTAAACATTAAAAGAACATCCACATCAATACTGACAAAAGATTTTGACATTTTACCAACCTCATTACAAACATTATCCATTTTAACTAGTTTATAAACCATTTTAAACAAAAATTTAAAAGATTCTCCAAAACTATGTACGTTGACACAACTTTTAAATAAATCCATAATGTGGGAAATGAAAATAGTTGTTTTTAAAAGCGATTCCGCCGATTTACTCTTCAAGTATTCAACCTTCATGTACGCTTTTACTATTATTACCCAACTATTCCACATCTTCACTACAATCTTTTTCCAACCTGGCATTGATTTTAAAGAATTAACAAGGCTCTTAAAAAGATTGATAAATACGAGCATCTGTTCTAAGGTCAAATTTTCAGCAGCTATAACCAAAAGATTGGCAACATTGATATTTATGATAATATTGGATACAATTTCTTTAATGTCTTTCAAAGTATGCAATATCATAATCATGTCCAGCAAATCTAATAATCCATACAATTTAATGTACAAGGAATCTAGACTTTTGCGATCCAAATATTTCAAATTAAACAAAGTCTCTACCTCATTATAACAATTATAACTCTTTACAACCTGCTCCTTTATAACTTGTAATAATACATCAACGGTTGTTATTTTTTTATCAATAAATTTGTATATTGTTCGAATTGTATGTTTCCTCGAATAAATGTGAAAAGTTTCCCATTTATTGTGGGTACAATTTATTAAATTTTTCGAAATCATTCTTCCAATAACCTTTTTCGAGTTTGAAGAGTCAAATTTGTCAACATCTGGTAAGTTTTTACAGTAAAAATAAAAAATTTCTTTGGGCAATGTCACATATATTCCACAAAAAATTTCAGACTCCTGGTCAAATTTCATAAGACTCTTTAACAAGTTTTCCTTCTTTTCTTCATTTTGCATTGCATTTAAATGCAAATAACAATTTATTAGCATAATTCCAAAACATTTTACTCGTCTCATTAAACATTCACAACATGTCAATGAATTGTAAACTCGCTTTAGTTTTCGGTTAATCTGCACAAAAGTTAATTTAAACAGATGGTCATTTTTAAACAAGTTTAGGTATTTTTTAAAAAATTTATGTAAACCATTACGCTCGCTTGAAATGACATTTTCAAAATTCTCTCGACAATCTACTTTTAGAAATTTACACATGTAGTTTTTCAAAATATTAATCATGTCGTCTTTTTCACACACAGCAGTCATCATGATGAATAAAGGACATTCTTTTTCGTCAAATTTCAAACTATAAGTGTCAATAAAGCCATCTTGAGGTGAATAGTTTACATGCCTATCTTTTAAATTAATAAGGATAAAGTAGTAACCCAATTGGAATAAATTTAAAGAAAACTCTTGATTGTATACCTTTTCTAAAAGTAAAAGTTGATACATGGATCGAAAATTACACACTAAAAAGTGAATCAAATTAGCAGTCAAAGTGGTCGAAAATGTAAATTTATCAAAATGGCAATATTCACATTCGTCCTTTATTTTCTCCAATGTTTCACCAGATTCATTAATCGTTAAGGTCTTGTAAATGAAATTGGAGCATTTATCCATGATGGAAATTAAGTTCTCCGTCGAAACAGTCCCATCATGAATATTACTATTAAATCTACCTGCATCCAAAGCAACAATATTCAAAACAACGCAAAAAACATTATAAATACTCATTTCATAATCATCATGATTTTTCATAGTTTTTGTATTTTTTTCAAGAAATGTTTCTACATACTCATACACTTGCAAGCATTCATTTTTAGAAAAATTTCCACCTTCACTTTTAGCTACTAGAAAATTGAAAACGGGGTTTTTATTATCCATTTCTTTCAACATTTTTAACCTCGATTCAAAACTATCGTCAAAAAGCTTGTCAACTTGAATATTACATACTGGCATAGAAGTGTCAATATTATTTTTTATAATCACATCCATGGCAGAAAATCTCAATCCAATTGACGAGTTTCTTGGGGTAAATAGAAATTTCTCAACATTTAACATGATCGTTCCAAACCACCTGAAAAAAATGTTTGATTTTATCAATTTTGCTTGTGATAAAATACTAAATGAATCTTTAATGAGATTGTTGAAATTTTCATTATTGGAATTGAATTTTGAAAACCCACCATCTGGTTCTTGTAGAGCAAAATCAAACAAACAAAAATGAGAATTTGCCACACGGTTAAAAATGTCCACAAATTCCCCCTTTTTTATACAATAACACAACAATTCAACGACAGAGTTTGCATTTTGTGTTATAATTTTAGCATTTTGATTACTTACTGGATATAAAGTGAATATTATAATAATACCATCAATTAAGCTAACGAGTGTATCTAAATAATCGATAGAAACGTAATTTTTATCATTATCCTCACAATTCAAAATTCCCAAGTTTAAAAACTTTTTATAAACTGGCAGTAAAGAATTTGGATTCCAGTACTCCTGGTAAACAAATTCTTGCACTTTTGAATGCAATCTCTCCTCTACATCACTGACCATTTTCCCCAAAAATGAGGAAATGTATTTACACGTACAATTTATCACATTTTGGCAAACTTTTAAAAAAGAAAACATATTATTCACATCATCAACAGTCGTTTCATTCATATCTTCAAAAATTTTGTAAAACGTATCAATAATGGTTCTGATAAATGAAGGAGGCACAATTTCCTTCAAAATATCCTTCATGTGACTTTTATTTTCATTGACAAACTCTTTATTGAAATTTTTAAATTTAAAATCCATTTCAAAA
Organism: Coelogynopora nodosa; assembly: GCA_034780555.1. Classification (NCBI taxonomy): domain Eukaryota; kingdom Metazoa; phylum Platyhelminthes; order Proseriata; family Coelogynoporidae; genus Coelogynopora; species Coelogynopora nodosa. The sequence continues at coordinate 26,520 of JAUZND010009065.1, forward strand.
TAAATTTCTTCAAAAAACTTCATACATTCAATAATCTGTACACTAAACTGATCAAAACTTGCAGTGCAACTTTTAAACTCTCTTGCCGGTATGAAAAGTGTACATTTGTTTATATATCGAGAAAATTGATGAGGCGAGTTAATCAAGGCGTGAATCAACAACTTTTTTTTGTAAACACTTTTCATCACTCCCTCAAATTGAACCAAAAAATCCATTAAACAACAATTTACATTTTCTTTAATAGTAGATTTGCACCCCAATAAAGGATCATGGAAAACAATGCCATATTTTGAACTGGATACTATTGTTTTCAAAATTACATCAACCGAATCCCATACTTGTCTGCAATGAGGTTCCGATTTTTCATTAAAATCACTACAAACGTTGTCTCTTTTCCAAAAGTACAAACTCGCCAATACATTTAAATTTCTCGGGTTAAATAAACCAATCTTCAGAGTCTTTGAAATGTCCACATTCAATACAATTTTTTCATTTATAGTTTTTAAAAAGGCCAATATAATTTTCAAGTTTGTAAATTTTAAAGCGTGAAAACAACTGCCTAAAATCCCACATTTGCATATTTTTCTTAAAATATCAATGGAGCTATTGAGGACAATTTGGTACCAACATGAAATTAAGCTTTTTTGTAAATTATCCACATTGCGAGAATCTTTTCTTTTTCTCAAAATGGGCTCACATTTAGAAGCAAAAGTTTCCAAATTTGAAGACAAAATGGTCGGTACACGATTTTTCAAATTTAATTTTGCATTATTTGAAATAGTGCAAGAAAAAAAGTCAAAAATGCAACTACAACGCCACAATATACTTTTAACGTTGAGGCAGTTTTGAAAAGGCTTCAAATTCATCAATAACAATTTTTTCAAATTCAAATGAGGCAATTTTAAACTTTTCACAACATCATGTTCATTATCATCGATAAATGCGGTAATTTGGACGACAAGTTTCACAATTGTCAATATATCGTTAGGAGAAGATTCGTCATTTCTAATAATGTCATTCAGAATTTGACATGTTGGGTTTTTTTCAAAATATTCAACCAAATGGTCATATTTTTTGTTTTCAACGGAATTTTTGCACATTTTCAAAATCAACGCAAGTGGCTCTGTTTTCTGCATGTTTATTTTACCCAACGGATTTTTATAACATTCTTTATTAATTTCAATATCCATTTTTTCATTCTCACTGGATTTTCTACCATCACAATGGTAATCTTCCAGGTTTTCTTGATCTTTTTGGCATTCGAGCGACTCACGCGTCATCATTTGATTTTGTGAGCGTTTATACTGTTTTCTCGTGACAGTCATTAATTAAAAAAAATTATAAATATTTTAATTTAAATCACGTGTAATAAATAAAGTACAGCTGTAATTAAAATTTAATCAATGTTACTAGGTAGCATAAAAAATTTAAAAAATTATTTAAAAAAAAAAAAAAACTAATTATATAAAATTTATAATAAATAGGTGATTATTAATCTTAAAAATCCTTGCCTTAATTTATGTAATGTAAAATAACTTGCAAAATTAAAAATAAATTACGCCACATGTTTAAAAATCCAAGTTACATGTGAGATACATTTTGTATGACAATCATAATTCATGGATCTCTATTATTAAATTTACATACATGAAAGTATTTGGAATTATTTATTTTTTAAATTGAAATAACATGAACCGTGATATAGAAAAATATATAAAAAAGAACCGCATTTCAGAAATATTCGAGGTGAATAAAACATTTTTAAAATTTTATTAATTTTTAGGCTTTAATTTGTGCTCTTTCGGTCATTTGTCCCGAAAATCAAATTGATTTTCTCATCCAAAAAATTGAAAATATGGACATTGACGAATATGCAATTTATAGTTGGTAAATATTATATAATATATATTTTTTACAAAACATAAATAAAACTTTTTTTAAAATAAATTTTAGGGACATGTTTATTGACAAAAAATACAAACCTTGTCGACGATATAGCGTTTTCAAATGCGATATTTTCAACGAATATGACGAGGATGGAGTATTTAAATTTTTTAAAATAAAGTTGAATAAATATTTTCTAGATAAAATATGACATTATAACAAAAGCCTTTGAGCATTACAACAAAACCAAGCTAATACAGCACTTTCAGTAAATTAACTAAAAAAACAAAAAATAAACTTGTCTAAATATTTTAAATGTAGCATTTTGACTCAATATCACTTGAAAAAAAAGATTAAAAACTCTCTAATCCAAGACTATACAGAACGGGCCAAAAACCATTACGAACATAAACTTATAAACACGCATTTCAATCATTGGGTGGTAATTGGAAACTTTTTTTATAAAATTAAAATTTTTTAAACTTTTTTTAAAATGTAAATTATATTAGAAATGGCTAAAGTATAGAAAAGGAAGACAAACAGTAGCTTACAACATTATTCAAAATGTTTTTTATAAATGTATTGTAAAAATAATATTCCATCTATGGAGAGAAGTTTCTGTCGATGCAAAACAAACTAGAGAATATTTTGACGTATAAATTAAATTTTGTAGAAACAATTTATTAAAATAAATTATAGAAACTTGAAAGAGGCGAAAAGGTCGAAGACGAAGCGTTATTCGTCGAAAACGACGATATAACGTTCAAAATTCCCGACAAAATATCCATTCTGGTAAAAATTAAAAAAATTTGTTTTAAAAATGTTATTTACAATATTTTAAAATATTTTGTTTATTTTATTAATTTAATTAAATTTTAACAGATCTTATCTAAAGTCAATCTGATTGATTTACTACAATGTTCACTCGTTTGCAGATCTTGGAAAGTAATGTCAGAAATGAGTCAACTCTGGTCCAAGGTGATTTTTTATCAAAAATAAAATTATTTATATTATTTATTATTAATTAGATTGATTTCTCGAGCATAAAACACAGGTAAATAAAAAAACACAAAACTTGATTTATAATGTTTATAAACATTATTTTAAAAAAATGTTATAATTATTTAATTAAATTAGAATAAATGACAATGGAGCATGTCGACTCTTGACTAAAAGCAGACCCTATTTACTGCACTTGAACGTACGTGATTGTAACACGCTCACTTTCAAATCTATTTTGAAACTTTGTCAATGCAAAAACATACAAGATTTGAATTTAAGCCAATGCAAATTTATCAACGTAATTATAAAAAAATATTTAATATTTAATATTCAAAAATGCCGTTCAAGCAATTTTTTGTTAATTATTATTAAAATAAATAATTAGCCAATTTTCAAGCTCTACTCACATATAATTTAAATTTTTTTTATAAAAAAGTAAATACAACACTATCAGGGCCGGCGTGCTCAAAAAGTTAGTTTCAAATTGATAAATAAACAAATTCAAATATTGCAAATTGTTAGTGCA
>JAUZND010009076.1:0-29926 GCA_034780555.1 Coelogynopora nodosa
CTAGATATATTTTCATATTTTAAAACTATTCTCTCCTGTTATATCTATGTATATAATTACTAATTGTATAAATGTATTATTATTATTATTATTATTATTGTTATTATTATTATTATTATTATAAACAGAGAGTGAAACTCGGTGAATCATTTATAACCTCTTTATTCTAATCGTGCATCAGGTGTTTTGAAAGAAATAGATTTCATTTATTAAACAATATCATACAAAAGTGCATATATAGCATTTATAGATTTATCTATAGTTAAATAATTTATTTTCTAGATTAATTTTACTGAATACATTAGCAGTTAACGGTTATAATTGGACTTTCAATAATAAATCGTTCAAAACTATTATATCAAATATGTTACACACATTTACTACATTTAATAGTAGAATATATGTAACAAGTTGAATAAGTTGAATCCTGTAAATATAACAATGGCATATTGATCAGAATTGGAATGCGTTTACCAAATTATCACATTATATCTGAGATTTTCATCTTCTAACCGCGCGAATGGAAATGGTTGAGTGGTTTGGACACTGGTCTGAACAAGTTTATAAGAAGAAATACGTTTATAAAATCTAAGCAACAATTTGACTAAATCTAAAACTTGTCAAATCTTTTTTTATATCAAGAACAATCTCAAACTGGAAACCCGAAGATTATCTTATTGAACAAATTTCTCTTACTGCTTTAAAATATATATTTTATTAAAAGTAAGAAAAAAGGAACTTCATTAAGCAAACAATTTATTTTATCTAGAAAAATATACAGCATGAGATTGTGCAATATCTATGTAGAATTGATGAAAAATAAGCAAATATGTTTAACATGTTCTCACAATAGTACAAAATATATGTATAAATCAATAATTGTTCCTAATTAGTCAAATAATCGCCATGAACCAGATATACACTATAATTGGCCGCAACAATGCCACCACAAATAAAATACGACTTATGATATCTATGATTTAGATATATTTATGTTCTAATCAACATATGTAATTTTTGAATTAAAGCCGTTCAATAAAAACTTCAAAAATTAAAAACTATGACCATTCTCTATAAGATTTAATTTAACCTATATCGAATAATTTTTTATATCAAAATACTAGCATAACACATACTATAATGGTTGATTTCCTATTTTAATCAACTGGAATAGTTGAAATCAAGGATTATTGTTTGAAAATATAAAAGTTATTTATTTTAAATATGGCGTAAATTTAAAATGTACATATTTTTTCTTTTTCGATATATAATTTTTAAAAGCATAATAATAAAAAATTTAACTTTTTAAGATTTGCTCGGGCACAAAATTAATTCTCGACCAAACTTAGATAAGCAATATTCGAATAGGTGAACAACCTCTTCTCTGTCCTCAAGGCTGGAATGCTAGAATAATTTAAATTTGGCGTCGGCCTGAGGAGAACCGCTCGTACAAAACATTGATGTATTTTGAAAAACATTGTCATGTTTAGACATAATTTACACAATGTCATGTTATTAAATCAAGCTATACGGAAGCAAGATCGATAAACGACAAAACATGAATCCCAGACACAAAAGTAGTTAAGTACAAAGTATATAAATATAAAAATATAAAAAATATATACTTTTATTACTTTGTTTAAAAAGGAGATTGTACAACATTGATCGTATAGTCTGAAACATATATACTATTATTGTATTACTTTTTGAAATTAATTATTTCTTCAAATTGTTATGCTAATGTGGATAATAAGGGTTTTATGAGATCATATTAATAATAATAAGAGATGATAATCATATTAGAGATGTTTTTTATAAGACCCTAACACTGGAAATTATATATTTATATATAAATTCAAAAATTTAATGAACTAAACCCAAACAATATGATAAAATTAATCAAGCAACGCCATCAATTTACTAATGACAAAGTACATACAGGGAATTGAACTCGCTTCTTTAAGGATTAAAGTCAGAGATGTTAACCGCTCTCAATACTTTGATAGTTAAATATGGTTTCTACTATAAATAAAATCTTAATATTTAAGAGTTATCATAAATGCATAGTTAGTTTATGCATTTATGAAATATCTCAAGCTAACTAAGATCTATTCAATGGGCAAAACTATAAAAAAATGTTAAAATATTTATTATACTTTATAGATTTTTTTAAAGTCTGACCAAAAAAAAACTTTCGTCACAGCTGGTGCAAAAAATATATTTTTATATTGGCTAAATACGGTTCTTTAATCTTAGCTGAAAATGGCGTTTTATTCAGATTTACATTTTAAAATATAGTATATATTCTTTATTTTAATCGTAACTGACACAGACACCCACACATATATATATATATATATATATATAAATAAATGAAACCATATTAGTTTTCTTAGTTTACAAAATCATATATGATTTGATAGCGATTATGATATGATTTGATAGCGATTATGATATGATATGATAACGATTATGATATGATTTGATTTGATAGCGATTATAGATATAAATAAAATCCATTCTCACTTTCCAACTTTCTGGAGCGATTATATTTCACATTTTCTTGAAACATACCGTTCCTCCCTTTTCTCTCCTTATTTTATGGCATATTATAAATAACCTGAAAATTCTATTATCGCTAAAGAAAACAGGATAAACTTGGTCAAACTGAATATCCGGCGGGGAAATAAGACAGACAAAATTTCATAAAATTTTCATTAACATTTCAATTATATTTATAGCCCATTTTATAATGACGTGTTTGTGTGCTGTTGTTATAGTACAGATTGCTTTTTAGAAATTGAATAAAATATATGGCTCACTCCCGATTTTAATTACATACATTTAAATGACTTTTGTGAATGATATACAATAGATAATTATTTTAATATAATGATTATATATGTGTAATATATATATTTAAAAGTGTAAATGTGTAAATGTGTCCATAAAAGCTTAAATATGTGTATACATATATATTCATAAGTGTAATTATTATAGAGACCTCGGTGTTGTAAAATATTTTTAAAGCGTAAATTAAAGCTTTTTTTGTATATAGCCATTACATTTGTTTTGTCTCATTCCACTTAATTTGACTTATTTGAATTAAAAAATTTAAAAAAATCAAAAATGAAAAAACTTTCAAATTATATTTATTTATGTATTATTTTAAATATCAATTATTAAATAAATCAATTATAATTTGTGAATAGGTCTAAATTACATATACATACATTAATTATCGAAAAAAAATATTTATATTACAAATGTGGGTCATATAATAGAAATGAATGCAATTGTTATAATTGAAGTTTGAAAATTGATAGAATTGGACCTTTTATCCATTTCTATGGATCATACATTATGCCATATAATACAACGTATTAAGCGTAAAAAATAATTCGGACAAATAAACTGCTTCCAGACTACCTACCTAGACTATAGATATACTAGACCGTCATAGCAACATGGTTATCATGCAAACCATGCGGCAACTAAGGTTCTACAATCACAGCAAAATACCTGTCGCAAATCTGATTGCATCCATTTATTCATAAAAATGTCTATCACTTTTTTGGATAAAAATATGAATTTACTAACTATATGTTTAATGTGTCATTTCACTATGCATAACTATACGCAATACAAGAATGTATGCCCATCTATAAAACTATTATTACCCAAAGGCCAAAAATGTTTTCTACCCACCGTTGCTCCTGACTCATTGTTGAAGGTTCCGCAATCGTAGCACACCCGTCGGTTACAGTCAACGCATTTGTACTCCGGTCTTTCGGGGTCGATCTCATTCTTGCAGCATAGCGGACACTCCAGGGCCAGCCCGATCACATCCTGACTGGAGCAGCGCGTGCTGGACGTCTCCTCGAAACTCGAGAGATCATTTTCTAGTTGTCTGACATAGGCGGGGTGGGAAGCGGTGAATTGCAAGTTTACAAATGACTGAATAAGTGAATTATAATCGTGGTCAAATCTCAATAAAATTTGTTTTTATTAGGAATTTAATTTTATAAAATTCTTAGTAAAGTATAGTTTTTATTAATTAGAACATTTAAAATAATGTGCATGTGTAATAAATTGGCCTCCATTTATATGTGAATACAAAGCGAATTATGTACGTTGCGGAAATAAAAAGATGAAAAGATGAAAAGATAAAATATATCATATATTATATATTATATATAAGAGAACAATAAAGACCACTTTACGATTTTATGTTCGTAATTAAAATATGGGGGCCTTGTATTATATTCTTGTAATGGTATATATTTGCAATGTTAGTTGATTGCTTTTGGTGACATCACTTCCATACATTCTTTTATATATGATAAAAAAAATTATCACCTGCATAATTTTCCATGATAGATTATCTCTTGCTATAATTTGATTTTATAGTTTCATTAATTTTCTATATTTTATTATAAAAAATTACATCAGTGCTACATCCATGTATGTGTTGACAATTTATGAATATTGTTTTACATATTATATGATATACTATCGGACGTCATTAGTAAATCTTTTAACGTTATCGAATTTATAACATTAATATTGTATTATTAAAAGATACCCTTTAATTAACAAACACGTAATTAATATATATATATATATTGAACGATATTGATCGTAATATTGTATAGGTAATATTTCAAGCATGACATTTAATTTTAAACAGAATTTTAAACTAACTAAATATAATTTTATGAAATGAAATGTCAGTTTCTATGTTTCTTAAAATAAAAAAAGCACAATAAAACCTCATTAAGAAGACAAAGTCATTAATTTTCTGACTCGTTTCATAGACAAAGTAGTCACGTTTTCTTAATCTCTTTAATTTGGGCAGATGTGGCTCATTTCAGACGTGTTACCTCGATTTGTGTATCCTTTTAAGAAAGCATTGCAAAAAACTAATCGGATTTTATAATATACGTTTTTATTATAAAGCATGATGGATAATTAGATACTTATTATAATGCTGTGTGTCTGTCAATTAATTATAATTTTTTTTAATATACACTGATATTTTATAATTATTTACATTTTTATGTGATTTTTTGAAATTTTAAGTTTTCTTTAGAAAAATAAAATTTATCATGTAATCAAACTACTTGCTAAATATTAATATACAAAAAAATTTAAATGTGGAATTATGAAATAAGGAAATACGCTATATTTTGTTATTCTGTAAAATATACGCTGCACGTTTTTTTAAAACGGGTTATAATAGTACAATTACTGTGCAACATTTACTACAATTACTAACAAATCAAATATAATAATTTCTAATAATAAATGCAATATTACATCATAAAAAAACAATGAACTAACAAAAAACAATTAAATCATTTGGGAATTAATTGATATGCGTTATGCGTTACTTAATCTGTGTATTGTAGATCCTATAACGTAATAAACCAACTTAATAATTATACGATTGATATTTATTGACATTTATAGATGGATCAATTAGTCAAACATTATGGGCTGATTTATATTCAAGCTATGCTCAGTTATCATTTAAGGGATTACCTGTTGTTTGCAAAAAAGGAAAAATCACTCAGCAAATTAAAGGTTGATTGCTCTGTAAGCAAAGTTTCATTGCTAAGCAATTAAGTCCTTATTAATCATCGGAAAATATATATTCAAATACAACAATTCGTATTAACACCAACTGGCAGTTTTATTGATATATTTCCAAAGCATTAATTAACTTGAGAAAAAAAAAGCTTGAAAATATCAACAACAAAAAATAAAATAATCGATACTTTCACGATCACTCTATATCTCTTTCGCGACTCTGCCTTGGCATAGCCATCAAAAGTTGTTCAATATGAGCAGGTTGCCTGTGTGCTCAGTTTTGTCATAACAGTAGAACCGGGATCATCTAAACAGGAACAGTGGATCTAGCGCATCTGAGCTATATAGATGACATAAAGAAACGTTTACCCTCCGGTAATTATCTCTACACATGGTCCAATCAATAGAAGAGACTTTATTATTATCACTCCCTCATTGCGTTTAGCAGTTTAAAGAGTTTATTCAAGGCAGAATCTCAAGTCTGGATGTTGCCTGATTAGTGCAATTAAAATGGAAAGTTGGATTTGTCCAACAGAAAACGCACTCCATTATATATATATACAAATTTTCATACCATTTCTACTAAAATAAAGGGCATGCTAAACTGTGAATTAGTAATTAGTTTATATATATAAGCAATTCATTTGTAAAATGTATTTCCAAGTGTTATAAATTAAACAATACATTTATAAATGGTATTGAAACCATTTTTAGAGGGATCGTAACATTATAAAGAGAAATAACCAGTTAAGAAATTTAGTTATTTATACAAACACTTGATTTCTATTAGTAGAAGTGCAAGATAGAATTTCAAATTGTAGTAACTAATTAAAAATCATTTTCAAAATATACATGTGATGGCAGAAGCGTTGCTTGGGCGAATAATTAAAATTATTTGTAAACATTGATAAAATCATGTTTTAGACAATATGCCCTTTATACTACAACGCACATAATTACTTGTTTTTGTTGGTCCATAATATTTTGTAAAGTCTAATAATAATAGTCTTACAATTATAAATACATTATAGCTAGGCCTGACCCCCTCACACAGAAATCATAATGTTCATGTTTTATTAAGTTTTCTTCGTTGAAGTAAAAATTACATATTTATAGAAATACATAACATTCAATATATTCTGTTTGTAATGTAGTTTAATATACTCAACAAACAATTAAATTACATCATCAGACACCTCTAAATTATTTTTTTAGATGTTTATTGTCATTTTCTAAAGTTTTTAGAAATTTAGAAGAATATTCACATTTACTGATTGTATATTCGGGGATACCCTAATGATTTCCACATTAAATGGTTAAATAATTAAATGAACATTTAAAAATTGTTTCACGATATGCAATAGCAATATGAAAATGCTATGAAAAAGTTTTGATAATATAAAACGTGTGAAAAATAAATTCGCAATGAAATACAATTATTATTTTATCAATAATAAAGAATAAGAATGAAAATTTCCAAATTACATATATAGATTCCGTTTAATGACAAAATGAAAACAAATTTGAAAAAGCAAAACGCATGTACGTTATATACTTTCTTGTTTTATAAAAAATGTTAAATAAAGATATATTACATATTCATATAGGAAAAGCATTCATGTGCAAGAGAGAAATTTAATATAACGAAATTATTCAATTATTAAGTCCTTAAGAATTATTATTTTTGGCATTTAAAGATCTCCTGTATGTGAGTGTGAGTTTAAGTTGATTGTGACTTGTGAGTTGATTGTGACTTGTGACTTATTGTGACTTGTGAGTTGATTGTGACTTGTGACTTAATTGTGACTTGTGAGTTGATTGTGACTTGTGACTTAATTGTGACTTGTGAGTTGATTGTGACTTGTGACTTGTGACTTGATTGTGACGTGTGAGATGATTGTGACTTGTGAGTTAATTATGACTTGTGAGATGATTGTGACGTAGACTATCATAATTAGATTTGACTTACGCTTTTTTTTCATGGAATATGCTATATTTTTTAAACTGTAATAATTAATTATATACAAAAATGATACAAGAAGCGACATTTCAATAAATTTTTACACATTTATATGTACATCGCTAAAAAACTATTTCCATGCTGTCATGTGCCCCTAAATTGTTGCCACGCCTTTCTGTTCCCCTAATTATATTAATATCATACATCGATTATTATCATATTAATATTATAACGCAGCTGTTCAGCAACAGCAAAAATACATGCGAAACGAATTTTAAATTAAATTGCAGACATTTTTAATAGTTTGTAACTCAAAAAGAATTACACATATTAATGTTGAAATAGTTACACATTGACAAAGTTAACGTATTAACATTCCATATATATATACAGTCGTGCTCAAAAGTTTGGAATCACTCATAAAACAATCATAAAAATGCATAAGGGTGCTCCCTGCCACACAGCTAAATTAGTTTCCAATTGGTTGCGTGATGAGGGAATTGAGGTCCTAGGGCCCTGGCCAGGGAACTCTGGGGACCTAAATTCCATCGAAAACTATTGGGATACAGTTAAGGACCATGTCTCAAAACTTTATCCAACGTCTGCTGCTGACTTGATACAGAAGATTAAAATAGTATGGACCCAACAAATATCTCAGGACTATCTAACAATATTGGTCCATTCTATGCCTCAACGTATAGAGAAGCATGCCTTAAAGCAAAAGGGAGACAAACAAAATATTAACTGTGATTACTTAAATTTCTAATATGCACTGCTTTGTATAACAATAACATTTCTAGAACTGTGTTGACCATTTTATCATTATAGCCTATATTATCAATAAATAAACTACTGGAATAAATTTTTGCATTTTTATGATTTTTTTATGAGTGATTCAAAATTTTTGAACACGACTGTATTTTGTATATATATTTGTATATTATATTATTAATCAAAACATTTAACACAAATGATGTTTTAAGTTGTAACAATTCACAAATTGTATAGTTTTTAATAACAATTTTTAACAATAGGGATTAAATTTCGCGATAAATAAAATGTTTCTATTAAAATAGTTTGTTCGTGAAATCAAATCCACATGTATATGTCTCTATTTATAATGTATATATTATATATATTATATTGTGTATATCATATTGTGTATATAAAGTGCATAATAATGTAATTTACACATTTGTAATGAAAATAATTAAATTAAAATTTGTCAAAAATGAAACTTTTTAATTTGATAAAATTACGGGAAAATATTTCTAAATTAATATTGGGGGTAATTTGAATATAGTATATGTAACGCATTTTAAAATAGATACGAACATTTAAAAAAAACAAAATTACAGCCACTGACTTTTAAAAAATGAATGAAAATATTAAGAAAACAAATCTGATGTAAACATTTTGCGTCATTTTATAAAACATAATGTTTATAATTTTAATCCTTTACTATAAGGTCATTACACAGTTTATTGAAAAAAGTTCAATATTGTTTTGCCAAAACTATAATTCGGAAAGAGTTACAGAGCTACCCTATACGGTTTATCATATGATTTAGCTATTTTTACAGACAGGAAATATATGCTATCACATATTATATTATCACATATCGTTTATATACATTTTTTTGATATCTTATCTCCTAATCCCATATAACGATTGAAACGTAATCTATGGAGCTTAGCTGTATATACTATGTCAATAATTGAGCTATATATATATTTATCAAGGGGATATGCGGAGGAGGCAGTAAAGACGGGTGGGGAAGAAGAGTGGAATTGAAGGACACTAGACTGAAAATCTTATTTTTTTACAACAAAGACTTTCACACAATTCGAACTGCTGCACGATTAATATTTTAATATATAATGGTTATCATTCTTTTTTATTCTTGTTATGGAAATGAATATAAACATATATATATATATGTGATGTGACGTGACGTGACGTGCCGTGACGTGACGTGACGTGCCGTGCCGTGACCGTTTTTTACAAGACAATTAAAAGTATTCAGATTAATCGAAACTATATTTAGTAAAAATATTCAGAATGCACTGTATGCCATAACTGTATCAATATTTAATTTAATTAATCTGCAATACAGCTACTATACTTGGTGAAGAAATTGTATGTTTTATAAATCATAGTCTAAAAAGTTTATAATAATTTTTATAATTTACAGGGAACGTAAACAGACAAGAGATGCGTTTAAAAGTTTTTAATAAATTATTATTAGTATATATATTATACAATATATATATATATATATATATATATATATACGATAGCTAGTAATTACTAACAAAAGCGTATATGCAGTTCTTTTGAACTCCATAATTAATATTTATCAGATATTAAACGATGTACATTCGCGGCCAGTAAGAATAATTATATTGTTTTGACGATATCTGATATACATTTGATGAATATGAACACATATATTAAATATTGTTTGGGATGTTTTTGCCATGCCTAAGTTGAAATAATATCATAACTCTAAATTGCATTAATTAAAATTTGCTTCCAATTGAACACCTGCTTTCCTTCGTGAACGCTCTCCTTCTTTATTAATTTATCAACTTAAAATAAAGAGAAAAACGTATAATAGACATATTATGAAGTTCGGGACTGTGCCGTCGAAGCTATATCGAGATCAATACCATAGTAAGGAGCATAGTTTGCTCTATTTTTTTAATTAATTTTGTTCCGTTTTTTGAACTTTAATGAAATCGATTTATTAATTACAATGAAAAAGTACTTGCCTGCAATTTGGAATGTTGTATTTGGAGAAAAGTTAAAATACACACAATTAATCATTAACATAAATCAATCATAAACAAATCTGCAGAATGGTAAAGTGCATAATAGTGTATAACCCCTATAGATATTGTATTATATTACTTTTTGTTATTACTATTTTATATTACTATATTTCATTTTAAGATGTAAAATATCTGTGATATCTATATGTGTAGCCACTAATTCCCCTTTATTGAAATCTGGATTAATTATGGATTATTATTATTATAAATCTGGATTACTATAGTTAACAATTGCTTATACACTAAGATGGCTGAATTATCTGATTCATTTACTATTTCATATAATTTCGTAATTTCCTCATGTAAAATTAATATTTAAATTATTATTTTGTTTTTTTATTTTCATAGCCACAAGTCGTACATACTAATACGATGTATACCATAGATAACTTTCGGATACAGTTATTTTTAAAATAGTTAGTAAGTAATGATATATAATATAGTACTAAGTTGGCATACATTGTATCTATATTGGTCACAGTTGAACGACAGAAACGACAGATTAACGGTATACATAGGGAAGAGGGACTCACATTTTGAATCAAATCCGTCAAATGACTCACATTTTGTCTGTTTAGTGATTTGTTGTGAAGAAAGCTCACATCTAATAAGGTAGTTAATATTTTTATACAGAAGCTAAATTTCGAATTTTAATATTGCTTGAATTTTTTAGAAAAATTTGTTACATGGGTAATTGTAGAAGTGACCTTATATTACCAAAAAAACTTTTTTGTTTTGAAATTATTTTTTGTTACAATTTTAAAATCCACTATGTAAAATTATCACTAAAGACTATAAATATTCTTTTATAAAGATTTTTCTTAAATTTTGTAAATATAATTGAAATGTTAAAATGTTTAAATAAAATAATAATAAAATAAAATAAAACGCTTATGAATATGAAAATAATTATCGCCGAAATTCATATCTCATTTAATATTTCTTATAGAAATATATTTTTAAATATCATTATTTAATCCAAGTATGAAAAGTATTTAAAAAGAAAGAAAATGCTTTAAATTGTTATGATGCAGTAAATATTACTAGCATAAAATAAGGGCACCTTTTAAAATCAATATTGCATTATTAAATGATAAACACTACTATTTAAATAATAAAAGAGTTTGTTATCGCATTTAATTTCACCGTTAGATATTATCGTTAAATAACAAAAACTATCAAAAAACTATAAAAACTAGTGACTTTTGTTAACTAATGACTTCCATTTGGCTAGGCTAACATATTAAATCTAAAAACCTTTTTAAATTTCTCCTCTCGGCTCCCTTCTTGGCGATTCTAATATTTGACATATTATTGTCAAATCAATAATGCTTGACATATTATCGTAAAATCAATAATTTTTGACATATTATCGTTAAATCAATAATTTTACGCCGAATTCAAAAGACGTTTATATTTATTTATGAGTCTATTTTTTGTACCAATTCGTAAGCTCTCGCAATTAAAATCAGTGATTATTTTAGTTTAGTAAATAATCATCTTCAATATCCTTTACAGCTGGAGATGTTATGCAACCTAAAGTGTTGCATTCAAGAATACAGCACTGTTATTAATCCCTAAACATAATACAACAGAGAAACAATTGAAAAGAGTTACATGTATATATGCAAGATTAAAGTGGTACAGTTGGATTTGTACAGTACGCACTACATGTACTTTTTAATTGTTTTTAAAAAATCTCGGTAATGTTCACTTGACGATAATGTTGCAGCTATCGAGGCGAAGTACGCTGATTTAGTCTATATGGACTACATATATATATATGATTTTTTACTTTAAATATATTTGTATATATTTATATTAATGTAACATTATAAATATTTGGGTATTTTGGGTAAGTTTCACCATTTTACGTGTTACACTATATATAACGTGCCGTTTTATATGATTAATACTGGCGTATTATTTTCGTAAAAATTGTATTAAAGTGTACTCCATTTTATGACCAACTGCTACAATATAAAAATTTCGGTTTGGTGTACACCAAACGTCTGTCTTTTTTGTCGTTTATTTCATATTATTGCAAAGGCAAGTAACTGATCAATTTTCCATATTTTTTCGATTAATAACTGTATGAATCAATTATAATTTCAACAAACAAAAATCGATGTCACGCCAATCGGAAAAAGTTTGCATACATTTTACCTGTTCCGATTAGCTGTGGTAGACTGTATTTGATTAATTAATATGCTTTAGTATATTAAAAGGATGGTATCATTTTGGTTATGATAAATACTTTAGTATGATGTTATTGATTCTAATTGTTGTCGCCAAGTATTGGCCAGCCTTGTATGTGTATATATCGTATGAATGATATTGGTCATAACTGCATACTACGAAAAATAGCTGACATTTTTTTAATTGCACAAACTATTAATTTCATGTGAAATTCATTAATATTTTTATTTTCGGGCTGCTATATAGACGGCCTACAAATATTTGAAAAATTTCAATAGACTAAATTTGTTATCCATACTATAATTCAAGTGTGTGAATTTGACTAAAATGGATACCTGATCATTGTTTTCACAGATATATAATTAGTCTAATTTCGATCTCTTTGAGGTTGATGTTATGTTCATTAATCTCGATTGTTCTCCTGTTCTAATCAAGCAATTTTGTTTTTTAGCATGTATTTTAACATCAAAGTTCATTTGAATCTTGAATTTCAATAATGAGCTATACATGATTGTACAATTGAAAGCTTAGCCTTTTATTTGTATTTAAGGCGACAAATGTTAACGAGGTTATCGTTAAAAGAAAAATCAATATATACATTAAATTTTATGATCCATTATACATTTACATTACTTAATCAAATCTCAACTTTTCCTAACTATGTCGAAATAATGAAGTGGATTAAAGTGGTGAAATAAGTAGACTTTCTGCAATAATAACAGCAATACACGATCAAAATAAAATGGAAAAACTATATATATTTACCGTCTATAATTGTATATATCATATATATTTACATATAAAAAGGTTAAACTGCTTTTTCTGCGTTATTCATTCATTAGAGGTTTGATTTCATTGATTATTATATTATGATGAACTACATTTTTGAAACCCTGCACTTAATAGACATGATTCTTAATTAAGTCAACAAAGCAATAAAGTTTATTTTGAATTTTAAAACAATTTTTGAATAATTAATTTTGTGTGGGTTATAAATATAGTGTTTTGTTTAAATTAAAATCATAAATAAGTTTATTTATTTTATCCTAAATATCCTAAATGAACTAAAATTATTGTTAATTTCGCAAAATTTAATAATAAAATTAACTTATATATCAAGCGCTTGCACTATTGCTGTCATTAAAAAAATAATTAATCGAGTGATAAGACCTTTTTCAATTTTATAGTTTACATTTAATGGAAATGAATATAAATTACGTAATCAATAGAAGAAAAAAATTGGGTGACCAAATTATTTTGAATGTTATACACCTATTTTATCCATTTTACCATAGAGATGTAAGTTCTCTTATCTTTTACAACTATGAGGCATCATTGCTAAAATTGTACAAAATATCAAGATGTGAATATGTATAATATTTGTGCAAACATTGTAGATTGACTATCTTATAATTGTTATATTATAAATTATAAGATAAACGACAGCATTAAGCATTAAGCATTAAGAACTAAAGTTCTGTTTTTGTTTGTCAATCTAAGTTCTTTTTTAATTAAATTTTTTTCTCCTTCCTATATTTCTGCGTTTTCTTCAAAATATAGGATTAGGAGTTTATCATCTAACGACAACTTCAGATTATATGATGGTTTTCTTGGTCACTCAGATCTTACTTATAAGAATAGGAAACAAACGTCAGATTATACTCTTACTTTTCCAAATGTTGTAGCTTAATTTCTGGATTATATTCCAGTAGTTAGGGATTACCTCGAGAAAATTCTTTCATTTATAACCTAAAATTATGTATAATCAATGCCTCCTTTTTAGAGATCTAAGTGTTGAAAATAGTATAACAATTTATTCTGGTTAAGCAATTTGACTGTATAGATGTTAATATAACACGTTGAATAATCTTAGAAAATCAAAGACAATTTTTCACATTACACATAGCAAAATACAATGAAATAGTAAATATAATTAGCGTTTTAGAAATATGTTACAGATATACATCCTCTAGCTTGTTTGAAGTGTTCTAGAATAAACTTAACGTAAAAATCTAAATTTACAACAACAAAAAAATTTCATCAAGCAAACATTATACATATTTGAAGAAGAACAATTCTTCTGACGTACATATTGTCAATTTATATTAAACTTATTTATATTTTTATACAATTTTTGGATTTGTGGTGGCAACTGATGAATATAAACTAAATGTCGTTTTTGGATCAATTATAGGGAAACCAAATAGTCAATTAATTTCTATTGAGTACTAGAATATACTTTTTATACTACATACTTTTTATAGATTTTCTCATCTTACCTAGTCATTCGCTAAGGAAAATGTAGTGAATTAAATCATGAAATTTTTTTTTTAAATTAACGATTAATCTTTAAGTTATTATAATTATAATTTGTGACACACGTTCTTTTTTATGATGCAGTCTGTCCTGTTTTTTGGATTTGATAATCTGTCTATACAATCCGTAGGTTTGACTTTAAACTTTCTTGATATTACATATTATAAAATGTTGTTTCTAATTTGTCAGTCGTTTGGAGAATTTCTGGTCCTTTATACTTTTTGATTTGTTTTATGGTTGTGTTGAGGAATGGAATAGATTGTGATTATTTAATATTACTTCTTGTGATTAATACAAGTGGATAGTGTTTTTCAATCTTCGATTTTTCTCTTTGATTTTTCTGCACTTCACTGTATACTATTTCTAAAAATAGGATCAATAACTAATAAAATTATTTTTTTAATGTTGCTCAAATAACCACAACAGAATGTGATTTAAAGCAATTTTAAACGCACGTCTTACACATGAAAATTTAGAATACATAGTTTTAATCGTATTGATTAGTGTTCTTTGTAAATATAGTACTGGTAAATCAATAATGTGAATATTAATTTGATTACAATTTGTTTTGTTTGTAGTGGTTACTTTTATAGAAAATGGGTTATCCATTTGTTCCATTTATATTGTTTGAATAAAAGTCTCTGATACCATTAACAAAATTCACTAATCATGTTTTTACAGTTTTAACAATTACTATATATAAATTAAATATTTACATATAGTTAAATATTCTAAATATATATTAAAATTTTATATATATTATATAAAAATTATATATATATTTTTTATTTATTCGAAAAGTCTAAAATGATACTTATAAAAATAATGAATTCATATTTATATTTATGCATAATTTTAATATCTAAAAAAATGACCATATACATATTTAAAGGTCACTTAAATATTAATTAAAATGTTTCAAGATAATTAACATTAATTTTTGCTTTTACTGATATTTATTTTCAGAATTTTAGAACACGTAAGCTATAATTATCAAAGTTGATATGCAAGCACATCTAAATTACATCATCAGGTTGATATGTATGAGTTAGATGAGTAAAGAAAATAATTCACAAAGATATTTTAAATATGAATTTTGCATGCGGTTTGGGAAGATTAAATAATTGGTGGAGACCATTTGAGGAGTTGGATTACTAGTCCAACAGTATTAGGATACAAAAAAAGGAAATGTATGTTACAAAGCTAATATTTTTCATACATGTTCAGGAATATCAACTTAAATAAAGTAATAAAACTACAAAAAATGTATATGGAGCTTAACATAAAAATCCATAATTACAAATGAAATTAAATTAATAAAACATTTTAATATTGAAAATAATTTATTGAGAACATTTTATTATTGAAGCATATACTTTCGCAAAACATACGCGTATAATATATAAATACAAATGTTAGTAGTCAAAATCATCTGTGGTATGTACTGTATATATAAATAAGTGATATATATAATAGGTATAAATATAATAGGAATTCCTATAAATTAAATGAGAGGTAATATGTTAAATTAAAATTCAGATGATTGTGAAAAATGTATTATAAGATGTGATAATTTCCTTAGTCATTTGCTATTACAAAATAACAATTCGTTTTAAATCCTGTTTAGCGTCAACCAGGGACTGTTATTTCATAAACGTATGTTAAGCTTATTTTTTAAGATGATAACTATAATGTCAACAAAATGGTCGTAAAATCTAATCTATAAATTAAATTACAAATGATATGCTCACTCGATTATATGAAACATTACTGTGAATCATGTCAACCATGTATAAGTAAACCAAATAATCAAAAAATCAATCAATTAACGATGATTATCTATATGATTATGGTAAAAAATGATGATTAATCAAGAGTTAGGTGGCGGTAAAAATTATACACATTCTTAATCGGCTGTACATATTAAAAAAGGAAGTTATCAACAATATTTTCCAAAAAGGTTTGTTAGTGATGTCATAATATTTTGTCCAAAATCACAACTTTGATTATTTTTTGGTAAATAAAGGTATTCTTTAGACGTTATGTGTTGCAAAAAATATAATGAAAACAATCACATGTATTATTAAAATAGTTTTTTGTGATATACATTGTTTACAAAAACAAGTCTATTTCAAAAAAAAATTAATTGATAAAATATGCGCTATTTTGATCTTGATAATATTTATTAGTGGATACTTTACCATAAGTTGGTATACATTTTAACTAATGATATATATATATATATATATCTAGATTCAATAAAGAAATGAAATATTTTTATTAAAACTCTAATGGGTGGAAAGAAAATATTTTAATTTCGTTTAAAATATAATTTGTCGAACAATTGATGACGCCATAAAGTTTTAAATAAATTTAACTAAATATAATGGATACTTTTCTGATATTATCCACTTTTTATTTTTAATTAGCAACAAAATTATTTGAAAACACGCAAAATTCATCGTAGAATAGATGCGGTAAAATTATGACGAAACTTCTACGAACCCATGTATAAATTATTTAAACAATTTTGAGAGACAATAATAATCGATATTTTTAGCCATATTAAAAAAATTTAGATCGGTTATACGTAAATATGTTGTACTAGGGACGATGTTGGAAAAATATGTATAATTCTTTCAATTCTCCCACTATTTACTGTAACGGAACATCTGTAACACGACAGTCCCGACATCAGAAATTCTACAACAATTCATTCAAACAAATAAGATAATAGAATACATAAAATTGATCTTCTTATTCGGGAAATTACAGCTTTTTAAAGAAATGCAATGAAACTAGTTACAGAAAGAACCTTCCCAATTCATGTACTTTTGATTAAATCAATTGATATGGATCTCGGAGAAAGAATATCTAACAAAATTAGTATGCCTATAAGATGAGAAAAATTTATTTTTTGGATAGTCTTGTCAAGGAACAATCTACCTACCATTTTTATTTTATTGATTTTAAAACAGTGATGAAATATTAACTATTGTGAATAAAAATTAAAAGGTTGTAAGCTGGCATATTTTTCAAACAATTTAGTTTTTTCCTTATATTTACTATTGTGTTCTTTAGATTTGTTTGTTTAAATGAAAAAACCATACAATACGGACTTCAAAAGTCTGCATTAAGTATAAATTGGAATGAAACTTAAACATATTTTATGAAAGTGGAATGATATAAGAAATTTTTTTATATCTAATTGCATAATGTGTATTACTATAACACTGTAATTGCTCGTAAAACTTAAATGACAAACTTGTTAAGTTAAAACTACTAATAAAACTTATAAATAGATTTATCGTACATTTATTTGATTTTTAAATTTATTTTAAATTATGAATTTGTTGATAACATTAAATACGACATGATTTTGTACTTCATTTCATTTCCTTATTGAAAATAAAATCAATTTTCAAAAATAATTTTAATATTTTATAGAATTAATTTGTCAGATTTATACTTTATTTTGTTTTTAATTTTCTTAATACACAAAATTATATTTTCTAATATTTAATATATATTAAAATTGCACACATTGACAATACTCCTATTTTATTTTTGTTATTTTTAAAGGGATGCCAGGTTTCTGAAATACATTTCAACAATTTATATGAAATGGAATTTTAAAAAACAACGGAAGTTGCATTTATTCTTAAAAAATATGTATTTTATTATTTAAAACACAGCTAATATACTCGATTATATTGTATATGAGCTTTACTATTTTAAACTTGAAGCTAAAATTATACTTTTTCTTACTGTCGAATATCGAAATTTAATATCTTTTTAATCTAGTATATTGTATGCTACAATGCACGGAAATATTTATAATGTTAGATGTTAATTTCTATGGCAACATCCGATGAAATTTATAACTAAATGCATCTTTTACAATTGTGATATATATATATATATATATAGAATATCTGTTTATACTATGTATTATCACATGATATTCTAATAATTATTTTAATACAAATATTATAAGCATCTAAATAATATGAAAAGGCCGTTTTTATTATACACGATGCCTCCTACCATGTATCCATTGAATCATAAAACAGCATTACCATTACTCACTCACCCGAAGCAAGAAATAAAAATGATTTAGTAATTGTATGTGAATAAGGATAAGTTATATATTTATATATATAATATAATATATTATAATATATTACATATTATAATATAATTTATTATATCGATTGTTTATATCTTAACCACCTTGACAGTAGAACGACCACAAATAAAATAAATCATCAGGTAAATTTAGCAACATTTTTTTTGGGTTCTTTTCCTAACATTGCTTCAGATTTTAGCATTTAATTCTGCCACCTATAACGAACTAGTAAGGAACCAAAAAATAGCCATTTCATTTCACAAAATGATACAAAATTTATAAAACATGACGGATGTAAACTTTTTTGGTTTATTTCCCATTTATAATTTGACAGCTTGGAGACTTTTATTCATTGCAAAAATTACTAGTAAAAATCGCTATAAAATTTTAGTTAAATTATAAACTAAAAAAATACTAAAACAATTATAGTTTAAGTATACCAATTTTAACTTTGTGTAATCTAATTTTCAGCAATTGTTTAGGCAATAAATAAATAAAATTGCATCGTTAATTAATGAAACATGACAGAGAAACCTTTTCGTTTTAATATTCTCCTCATATGTTTTAATTTTTGTATTTTGTTAAGGTTATATTTAAAAAAAAATTGATTTATAGTACATCATACAGGGCCATTTTCTGGCATTATCGTATGGCATTCTGAACAAACTTAATCACCAGCGCCTTAACCGACTGAGCTATCTCACCCTCATTTATTTAATTTTATTTATTAAATTAATTTTTTTCATTTAATTGATTATGTAATCTCTAACCACTTAGTTAACCAAACTATTGACAATGTGTTGTGATTCAAAATGTTGATGTATTTAATAATCTAAACATGTTATACGTCTGTATAGACTACATATTGTTATAAAGTTAAACATATTATGTATGAATGGCGTAATATTTATAGAGAATAATTATCGAAATATTATAAATCCATAAAAATATAGATTCTATAAAAGCAAAAACAAAAATAATTCATAGTTTATATTAATCAACCATACTTTTTTTTTTAGATCTAATATACGCTTCAAAAAGAAAAATCTTCGAACCGAAAGGAAATAAAAAATGTAAGGGAGAAAGAAACAGATGAAAATTTACAACTTCTTTAATTGATGATGTCTTTTGAAAATCTCTCTCTCTCTCACTTTATCTCTCTCCCTCACTCTCTCTCTCTCTCTCACACATACTCTTTCTTCCACATTTCCATATTTTCCACATTTCAAGGTGTGTGAAAAGTTACTAAATGTTGTTATAATTATTAAATAAACTGTATTGCATTGACTTATGGCTAAATTAAAGTATTTATAAATACAGCTTCATAGTATACCATAAAGAAAAATAGGACATTTCTTCGTACGCGCGCAGTGATATTTAGAACTTTGTGTACGTGGGAGTAAATGAAGTTTCCAATTTCAAATAATAAGTTTTATCATTGTATAGTTTTTAAGTTATAATACAAAATTACCTGCTAATAATAGTATTTTGAATGTACAATGTACAATGATATCATGTAAAGCAAATTAAACGTGAATAATGTCTTTTGTTAAAAAACATAAGCGGATTACGTATATTATTTAAAATGGTTTATCATTATTAAGCAGAGGAGATACTGTGTGATATTTTAAAAGCATTATTGTCTATAAATAAGTCTCGCTAGCAAAACAAAATACGAGGTTTTCTCATCTAATAGTATATTACCTGTAAATATCTAAGTTAAGTTTTTACCACTGGGTTAAAGATAATGTGCTGTTTTTTGTTTCATAGCGTGTAAGTATTATTGATTGTTTACCATTTATGGTTATTTTAATAAAATATGTTGTGTTATCAAATATTTCTTAAATGTATGTTATTATTATGACCTGTGGATGTGACTAATTAAATTATAGGAACATTTATTAAATAGGATGGAGCCTTTAATGTCTAAATCTGTCTGGCCATTTATCAAGATAGAGCTGATATTTATTTATCAAAAAGGTTAAAAATAGAATGATTTGGTGGATTTAGGTGGAAAATGATGGATTTTTTACAGTAGTTATTCAGAAAAGCCATTCAGATTTTTTTATTCATTAGTTTCTAAGAATAACTATTAGCTTTGTATCGATATTACATGAACAATTTGTAACGTTAAAAATATATAATAACTAGGCATAGAAAAACGATAGTTGTCCATTTCGAGTAAAACTAATTTTGTATTCAATTTATATAGATTCACCTATTATTATCAATCCATGATTAGAATAATCTGTGTATCCTGCAATAACGTCATTAACACAAAAAAGAAATGTAGCAGAAACAATTGTAATTTTTAATAAGAATAATAATGTAATAATATTACCGTTATATATATATATATATATATATATATTGACAAACGTCTAATCCTCTCTACATTTGTTTGTGCATAATTTCATTATTTCATTATTCGCTGTCCTTAGACAATATTTCTACTGATAAGCATTTTTCTAATATTACATATATCTACGAGTATGTATTCATATATGTACTCATTTACATATTCACGTTTCAAATAATAAATAATATACAATTTGATTGTTGTTATAAATATGTGTATTTTGTCAGTATCAAATATATTGCTTATGTCCATATTATGCTTCTCTACTTACCGCTATAACAATATATATTATAATAATTATTATAAAAGCTTAAGTATTCATGACTCAGACTTAAGAAACAGTTAAGGATTTGATCGCTGCAAATATTTTAGTGTGATTAAAAATATTTAAGTGTTGAGTTAAGGAAGGAGTAAAAGATAATATTTGGAGGCTAACAAACATAATCAAGATTTTTTAATCAATGTTTTAATCTGTTAATGAGACAGTTTTTTCTAACAATATTTCTCGTCACTTAAAACATAAATAAGTGTATTGTATAGTATTAAAATACAAAGCCAATATTAAAAAAACCAGTTGCTGGAGCATTATCATGTGTGATTATATAAAATGAAATATTTAAATGTTAAAAATGTTAAAATTTAAATGTTAAAATTTAAAATGTTAAATAATGTTATGTTATGTTATGTTATGTTATGAATATGAATATGAATATGAATTATATGCAATTTTTAAAATAATATGATACAATTATATGGTAAATAAAGTAACAAAATTGCAGCATTGTTAATAAGCTAGTCACAATTTTCTAAAAATTATTAGTCAATTTAATTAGCAACAATTTTAAAGATTGTCACAAACGCAGGGGAATATCTCCTAGCGATAAATTGGCCCATATATTGGGAATTATGGACCTCCTTTTGCAGAAGTGGATGTTGAAGTGTTCTGATACCTTGATCCGAGCAATCTCCTTGTCTGATAGATTATAACATACACCATCGAAAGTTATGCTCAACACATTTGAACGACTATGTTAATTGTAAAGCAACGATGATTCAACTACCTCAATGGATTGCGTGTTGCTCCCTCCCGAGAAGGCGTCCAAAATTAGCGTGGTGTGTTGCATACTCAACAGCATTGCTAGAAGTATTCCCGTCCGAGAAGATGATGAGTTCAAAAACAAGGACGAATAAACTCACTAAGAAATGATTAATAATATTATCATATTAATATAGAATGTTATTATTTTAGTTCATTTTCTTTTAAACTGTTCCTTTTATTGAATGTCTCAGTATTGCGTGTTTAATATATATATATTTGTAATTATATTGGTAAATTATACGAATTACAGTATAGTAGTCAAGTGAACCAACTGGCAAACTAATCAAACAAATCAAAAAGTTATTTTTTTCATCATTACCGATTAGCATCAGCAATTGAATGATTAAATATTTACAACAAATTCGGTAAGTAAAGAATTAATAATATTATTATAGACATTTCAAAAACTGTGTGAGTAAATCCAGAAAATTACTTTTTGAATTTATTGATTATTTAAGAAAATTATAAAAGTAAAGGAACATTTTTTAATTAAATTTAAAAGTTAATATTTTAGATGCAAGATAAACCAAGAAATAACTAAAATTAGAAATAATGATGTAATCAATGTATTCGTAAAATAATTATAATAATAATTTTAAAAACTTATAGCTGACTATTCCATGTTTTTATATTAATCTTTTAAGTAACCTCTTAAGTACCTTAAATTTAAGAAAATGGTTTGATCACATCGTTTAATTTTGCGCGATCGCAACGTATTGAAGTATTTATGTCTATAATACTTCAGTTTAAGTGTTGATCACATTATATTTGTTTAATTTATTTCGTAACTATACTTAAGTTTCGATTACACCACTCTTGGGGTTCATATTGATGGTGAACACTTATCAGCTTGTTAATCTGTTAATCAACTCATTTCAACTCATTGGACCCAACATTAGTAATTTCAGATAATGCATTATGAAATTAATGCAACTTTTATTATTAAAATGATTACACACTATACTATATACGATAATCTCGACATGTTGTTTAGTTTAGTTAGCAAGTCCAAACTACACAGTCTGAGTTTGTAAACCCTAACAGTCTTTTATACGCATCATGCCCTCTGGTTATGATAATTGTTCGTTTAAGGTTTTCAAAAGATTTTGAACCATCAATCAGTTTTCACAAATCATTTAAAACAAGGTTGTTTTTGTTTTGCAAATGTTTAGTTGGGGAATTATGAAAATAACTACGCATTATAATAAACACAAATACATGAATAAACTATATGTACCAACGTTCGTAACATAGTAAGTGACACTACAGTAATTATTCTTCCAATTTTACTATTTTCGATTTTAATAAACAAAGTCTAACTGATATTCAAAATTGACAATTTCATGAATTTTACGTGCATTCATTATACATTCATTAAACATACATACATTTCATAGATTTGATGTTATTTTATTATTATTATTAATATACTCTATAAATAAATTGTATATTACGTGTATATAATCATTTTAATTATATTCAACGTACATATATAATAAATTGTCGTAAGTCTCTTTAAATAAAATATTTCTAATGTATAGCCATAACTAGCTATGAGGCTAAAATTTAGGGGAGAAATACTTTTTTTAAACATGGTTAGTGTTTATTTATATCGTTTTGTTCTTTTCATAATTTCGTGATTTACGATGTTGACATTTTTCCAATGATTATTGTAATAATATGAATATTCTCAAGAATCTGAATGACTGACTGATATGTTTAAATAGCAAACATTAACTTTTTTTAGTAATTAAATGTTTTTGTCAAGAATGTTAACCAATTAATTGTCTAATATCATGAAACTAACAATAATATTGATAATTAATATTGTCTAAAGTGGATCATTAAATATTATGTATCATTTTACATAATAATTATTTATTTTAATTTATTAATAACTATTTATTAAATAATTATTATTTAATAAATAGAAACAATGTTTTAAATAGCTTAATTTAAAAAATCTATTTTCTTGTAACATACGTAAGTATTATGATGGCAAAATCTTAAACGTGGAGTTTTTGTTCTTCCCTTCGTTTTTATCAAACGTTTATAATCATTTCTATCATGTAGAACAAAAGAAACAAACACTAAAAGGATGCGACTATGAAGTTTAAATAATAATAAAGCCAAAACCATGGTTGCATCATTTTTTTTCTTCTTTTCTATAAATTATTTTATTTTTAATAATTACTTCTATCACTATTGAATTGAGATGTAAAGACACTTAACAGAATGAGATATTTCAATTATAATTTTAGAAATTAAATTATAAATTATTTGATGTATTATGTATTATGCAATCACTTAAATGATTTTTTTTTCGTTTTTCATATTAAAAAGATGAAAACAGAAAAACGTATATTTATGTTATACTTAGATATGGATTAAATATTTTCAAAGCATTCCGTTAAACCTGCAGCTTATTCTATGCAGCTGCAAGAAAAAAAGTGATAAATCTCAATTCACTTAAGCCCCTATAGTTTTAAAATGAAATAGCAGCCATTTTTATTTTTTATAATAAATGTTATTGAGAAACATCAGATATCTGAATTTTATCTAAACTGCCGCTGAATATATAATATGAGAAAATACTTTAGGATGCATTATCTAATTATATATATCCATGCAGCTATTTATATAATATTGAATGTAGCGATATATGTTCGGTAATGTAAAGAAATTTTAATTATAGACATCAATCAATCTGTTGACAACTTATGCCGCTCAGCTACTTTATTAGTTGGACGTGATTTATACTTAATTACAATATCTATAAATATTTAAAAAAACTAAACATATACCTGAATGAAATATCAATGGAGCCAGACTAAAATAGTTTTCATTTAATATTTCAATGTTGTTATATATTATTATGTATATATACACGTATATTATATTATGCATTTTATAATAAATTTCAATAATAAGGCATGAGATTTTATTTTTTAATAAAAATATAATTAAAACATAATCAAAGTAAAGATTAAATTTTAGTGCTTTTTAAAGCCAATTACTACATAGCATTAGTCTATTTATCAAATAGTATAAGCTATGAAATTAGGTAGAATGAACTTGCATCATAATTTGATGTCTGAAAATTTTACTAAAAATTAAATAGTGAATTTTTACAGACAAAAGCAAAAACAATTTTAAAATAACTTTAAAAAAGTGTTCATTAATTTCTATAACATTTTAGTATTCAAAAAGATAATTATAAAAATATATTAACTTTAAAAAATATTGATTCATAATATACTGTATGATGGATTACTCGTACAATGTTCTAATTTCTATAAAAACTTATTTTCAAAAACACAAATACGTGTCTGGCTAATATATTTTATTACAATTTTAAATTGGATTGCACTAGATTCTGACAATCACAATCCACGGAAAAAAGGAGAACTGAAATTGGAGTGTTTATAATAAAGTCTCCATCTGTATAAAATAGAATCCGCTGTATTTATGAATTGGAGAAATAGTTGACAGAGTTGTATCGATTTCGAAACTGACGGTTAATTCTTTGATTTATAATTTTTAATTTTTATGCAGTATTGCCGACAAAAAAATATATTTTAGGCGATGCTAAGTTAATTATAATAGTTTAAAATCCGACCCGTTTTTTCCACTCAAGGACTATTTTAGTGATCTAATTGCAAATAATTTTTGTGTAGGTTAAATATTCCAAGAATAGTTTTTCGTATACGAAAAAATATACATCACGAGCAATGTATCTTTTTTTGTATTACTATTACTTTATATAATGAGTAATATAGTAACTCTATGTCTACAGAAGGTTTTTATCAATAATATAATTCTATTCACAAATTTGTCTAATGCCATTATCTGTTTTTAAACAGAGCATATATTTGAAGAGCTGAACATAATTAATTTACAACTCAGGTTAATTAACACAAATAGATGATAAAGTTTAAAAGTTATTTCGATACTCTAGATCTCACAGTAGTTTTGTTGTATTTAAAATTACTTATAACGTTCTATTGTCTTTGTAACAGTAATCAACCTGTTTCCTGAAGTTTTTAATGACTCGGTGAAACTTTAATAGTCGGTAAAATATTCATTAATTGTTCCTCATTTTTGGTAAGGAAAACTTCACAAAATACCTATATAAAATTTAAATATTTAAATATTTACATATTTTTAATAAACCTTTCCGACATCAATACTTTTTTAAAACTCAAAGAGACTCATTGGTCATGTCCAGTGATTGAGAAGGCCTTTCAATTGGTCGGTCGATCAATAGGTCGATCGAGATTGCAATGCTATATTGCTATACAAGATTGGGGAGAGGAATCATCTTATTTATGTTATTTATCTATCTCGGTTAATTAAACAACTACAACTATTATGTTGTATACTGACCTATCAATAAATATTAGCAACAGCCAAGACTTTTGAAATCCCTTGTATTTCAAAAGGCACTTATATCCATCTAAGCCGGTATACGTGTCTCAATACGTTACGTGACAACTGTGTTTCCAATATTAAGCATAAATTAACTTGTTTTAGAAAAGGATAAGTATTTTTTAACTTTTTGTATATTTGTATATAAATTTTACTCTTTATTTTTTAATAATAACTATTTATCATGTGTAAATTAATGTTATAAGCTATATTATGTTTTATTAATTTATTTTTATTTTATATTATTTATAATCTAGCAACAATTCCAAATACACAACGGTGAATGGTAAGGAATCTGTCTTCGTATTACTGCTCTTAGCTCATGTATTTCTTGTCTATAAGGAAAGAAAATCAATATTTTCCTTAACTATAGCGCTTATCTCGGTTTCTGTTATGAATCAATATTTATTATTTATTTTTTAGTACAATATTTTTACAATAAACTATTTATTCAAAAAAATTGAATATGGTGTTAGCATATTATTATCAGTAATAGCATATAGCGTGAAAATAAAGAAAAATTGTTATTATATTTTTCATAAAAATAAATAAATCAATTTAGTAATTACACATTATTTTTGCTGATATTTTCTGTATAATAAACAATACTAAACTTAGGTTTTTTAATGTGTTTGGTAAAAGTAAATAGTTTAATGTAGATAAATATGTTACAATAGTTACAAAGGTACAAAGGTATCTTCACACTACAATATATGTTTAATAAAAAAACTAGTTGACGCTTAAATCAACAACTGCTAATAAATAATAAATCAAAAGACTTTAACTATGAAACTAACGAAAACGTACAATACGTACGGATAAATAATACAAGTATTAATTAGTCTTGTGCTTATTTAGAAAACAGGAGATCATCATCAATTAATTATAACATAAGATCGCTTAGTAAAATGACTTGCGTAAAATGTTGATTAGTAAAAAATGTCTGTACAATGCTTAATTATCGATTATTTCAACACGTACGTGAAATCGATACATGGGTGTCACTATAATAATGTCCAAACAAAAGATATTTTAATTTTTTAAATTAGTAATGTTTAAAATTTTAATTACCTCATGAAATTTTGAAATCCGCTTGAATAATTTAATTTAAATCAACTTTCTGTTTTTCAATATATAACTGTTAGAATAGATACTTAGAAAACTTGAAACCCAAAAAAGACTTATGTCATTAATCTCTTCGAATCTCTATAGGAAAATAAAATCAGTTTTTTACTCATTAGACCAGAATTTATAGTCTTATCACAATACAGAAATAAATAAATCTAATACAAAATAGGAAATACTGACAAACAAAACCAGAATATCACGGATACAAGATCTGCTATTCACGAAGTTCACCCTTTCATCCAAAAACATAATTTATGATCGATATACCTTTAACAAAGGCGTTTATCATTCATTCATTTAATATATATTGCGCTTCTGTTTAGAATATGTTTTCATATTGCAGGTTTATAATAATATAATAATCGTAGCCTCATTACTGGCTGTGTTTTATAAATGAACAAAAAAGATATATGTTTAACTTCAACGAAAAGGGAGGGTTAACATATTTTCTGGCTCACGAGATATTATTGATTGGAGATTCAATCACATGCTCTATATACTTACTTTGACAAGCAGTTTACTTTTATTTGTATTCCTTTTGTAATTAATTTATTTAATACTAATACATGATGTCTGTTTGTAAAGATAAAATTTCAGAAGCCGAAGCAGTTGACATTTTCATAATGTTTTGTTTCGAGGTATAAAATAATAATAATCCAGTAGAAATATGTAGGCTACACTAAATTGATGTCCATAATGTAATATATTTGATACACAACTGCTATAAATCAATTATTAGTTATAAACTTAAATGCTTATCGTAGTTTATACTAAAAAAGCTATATCAACACTATCTTTACATACTCTGATGTGATACATAATATATAGGGTTGGCCTAAAATGACGTCACTCCTGAATGAGGGAAGTGGTGTTTGTATAATAGTGACAATGCCCAACAATGGGGGAAGGAGAGTAGCATATTTCCTCTCTTTTTAATAAATGTAGTAATATTAATTGATAAGGGTCAACATTCATCAATTCATCACACTTTCATCAATAGTTATTTGGTAAAATGTTTGTACTCTGTTGACTGACATCATAACGTATCTTAAGAATTCAATTTCTTCACCGTATATTTACATTTTTTCTAAAAATGATTAGCCGGATTAAAATCAGTAATCATATATTAATATTATAATAGTACATATACAAGTAATATAGAATAATTACTGTATACAAAAATACTGTTAATTGTTTATAGTTTATTTAAATTGCAATATACAAAATATACAAAACTAGTTTACTACAGTAAAGAAAGCGTTAATATTTCTGTAATGAAAAACCGAATATATACGTGGTTATCATTATTTAAAAGTGTGAATATATAAAAATATAATACACCCTGTTAGAGTACCGTTTTTCATTTATTATACTGTTGAACAAAATGAATTATGCCATATTATTGTCATTTTTCAATAGATATTCAGTTATATTCATTATTAGTTTGTTGTGATTGAGTGGGAGGTTCGGCAAGCGTGACATAATTTTAGGGAATTAGTAGTAGCGTGATGATGTGGGACGAAGGAAGCAATGGGTTAGTTGTAGCGTGACGATGAGTAACAAAGGTAGTATGTGGTTAGTTGTAGCGTGACGATGAGTGACAAAGGTAGTAGGTGGTTAGTTTGAGCGTGACGATGAGTAACAAAGGTAGTAGGTGGTTAGTTTGAGCGTGACGATGAGTGACAAAAGTAGCAGGTGGTTAGTTGTAGCGTGACGATGAGTGACAAAGGTAGTAGGTGGTTAGTTTGAGCGTGACGATGAGTGAAAAAGGTAGCAGGTGGTTAGTTGTAGTGTGACGATGAGTGACAAAGGTAGTAGGTGGTTAGTTGTAGCGTGAAGATGAGTGACAAAGGTAGCAGGTGGTTAGTTGTAGCGTAAAGAT
>JAUZND010009087.1:0-29914 GCA_034780555.1 Coelogynopora nodosa
TTCCCATTGATACGCACAGAACCACCCCCCCAACCTAATTCAATGTATAAGGCTGCTTTAAGCATTTTTATAAAATACATCTATTTAATTTAAAATTAATAGTATTACTAAATCAATTGTACTGTTTTGTTTTTATTTGATATTTAGAATATATACAACATTCAGAAGACCAAATACGACGCTGAACTTCGTATTTTGTCCCAAATCGGTTGCTGGCTTTCGGTAATCGGGCTTCTGATAACTCTAACCACATACATTGCGCATCAGTAAGTCTATGTATATTTCGTGATACTTTCTTTCACATACCAATATATGTTTATATATATATATATATCATTTTATTGTATATATTTATGTACGATTAGTCGCTTTAATTTATGCGAACGGTAACACTTGTTGATTATGAAACTGAACCTTCTTTCTTAAACATGGAAATTATGTCAGTTACTTATGTGCGCAAAAATCCTATATTTTCTAAAAATATTTGTAGACATTTGAGAAATGCGTTTGAGCTAACTCTTATTTATTTCACGTATATTCAATTTAAATGAAATACAATGAGGTGCTCATAGGAAATCAATAAAATCTCCATAACTCAATGATCTATAATATAAATCACAATGTTCAGATGTTGCTTGATTAAACCAGTTTTGACAAGGATGGGATACTGTCAAGGATGTTAGAATTGTAGCAACAATTGATTGTTGCTGATTAACTGAAATATTATTTATATTATTCACACTTATGTATAGCTCCTCTCATAGCATATTCGCTGCTATAGTTAGAATTTGTATATATCAATCCGAAATTAAAAGTGCTTATTTAAAGAGTAAATAATGCAATTGGAGCCAACCTGAAACATGGGACCAATTTTATAAATAAATGGCAAATTAAGTAATCTCTCAATGACAAGGTTGCAAATTATATAATAAAAATAAAAATTATTACATTTTGAATCAACCTTATAATTCAGAACCCGTCATTCCAATATTTTTTGTTAAAAATTAGTGTTAAAAATTAAATTTGTGTTATTTATCATCATTAATATTTCTTAAAATTGTTGTCATTGTGTATTGATTTTTTTAAAGCATTTAAATATTATAATTGTACATTATAATTATCATACTTCATTAATTTCAATATAATATGTTTATGCTTTATTTAGTGAACTATTAATTGAATAAATATTTTTAAAGTAAGGTTTTTAGAGCCGAAATTCTAATAGAATATTTTTAAAAACGTAAAATAAAAGTCCATTTCAAGAATCGAAAGCTTTATATTTCAGCGATCAGGTCCCACCCATTCATACGCTGAGTAAATATATTACTGTACTGTG
This sequence comes from Coelogynopora nodosa, assembly GCA_034780555.1. Lineage (NCBI taxonomy): Eukaryota > Metazoa > Platyhelminthes > Proseriata > Coelogynoporidae > Coelogynopora > Coelogynopora nodosa. Next base: position 1,337 of record JAUZND010009087.1, read on the forward strand.
AATAATAATAGATTATGTGAATATTAACATATTTATTTACTTAAACTATTTTTTTGTGCTTCTCATCCAATCAAACATTTCATTATCTCAACACTTCTTTTGTTAAACGTACAATTCGTTTTACCTAGCCACTGAAATGGCGAATAATAATTAAAATGTTATCATTAATGAATATAATTTATGCAAAATTGGTTGTGACATGTAAATGTTGTGTAGTAATTGTGTATATAGAATTACAGAATTATCTATTATATGATTCATTATATATGTATTATATTTTTCAATGTTAATTTATAATTGAATCAATTTACCCACACTCAAATCTATATTGGTATATTCTTATCAACCGAACGGAAGTGTACTGTAAACGAAAAAATCGTAAATTTACGCATTTGTTGAATATACGCAGGTTGCTGAATCCGATTTGCTTAAAAAATACAGTGAATGTTAAATATGCACTTTTAGTATAATATATTACATTCCAGTTAATTAAAAAAACACAAATTACTTATTTTTTCAACTCTTCATTCTAATTGTGTTCATTACGTTATATTAAACAGAATGATTAATACAGTTTATTGTTATTTGTGCCACTTTAGAAAGCTGAGAAAAGAACCACCGGGTAAAATTCTCATCTGCCTGAGTGCCACTCTTATGTTGGCCAATATAATATTTGGAATTGGTTCCAACCAAAATCAAAAATATGTACTGTGCAAGGTAAGCGTCAGTAGTATGTAGTCAATAGCATTATAGAGTAATCGATTAATTTAAAAAAATGCTTAATATGATTTTAAATATAACTATTTATTCAAATATTTTAACTTAATGTCAAAAAATTATTATTTATATGAAGAGGGATTAAATTGCCTATAGTTGAAGTATCGATCGATTGAATTAATAGTTGATTGTACTAATGACGCAAACTCTATCTGCATTTATTTATAATATATTGTTGCTACACAAAATGGTATACTTTTCTTTCTTAAGCTATAAATAACTCTTCTCAACAAACAAAAAAATTTTGTTTTCTAGTCTGTAATATATCCAACATATGACCACCTGTAAACTTTAATGGAATATGAAACAATATGTCAAAAAGACTCCATATTTTTCCGATAATAATGTTTTACACTTTAGAATCATCAATGGCGTCGTCATGATTTTAATTCTAAATAGTTCTAATTGATAATGCCACACATATGAAAAGAATGAACTGCGAATACATTTAACAATTTCAAAATGATTCTGTAAAAAAACTCCGCCCAGTTTCATTATTTATCACATGAATTCATAATATTAAAATTGTCTACTATTACTACCATTACCATTACTACCATTACCATTACTACCATTACTAACATTACTACCATTACCATCACTACCATTACCATTACTACCATTACCATCACTACCATTACCATCACTACCATTACCATTACTACAATTACTACCATTACTACCATTACTAACATTACTACCATTACTATCATTACTGCCATTACCATCACTACCATTACCATCACTACCATTACCATCACTACCATTACCATCACTACCATTACTATCACTACCATTACCATCACTACCATTACCATCACTACCATTACCATCACTACCATTACCATCACTACCATTACCATCACTGTCATTACCATCACTACCAATACTACCATTACCATCACTAACATTACCATCACTACCATTACCATCACTACCATTACCATCACTACCATTACCATAACTACCATTACTATCACTACCATTGCCATCACTACCATTACCATCACTACCATTACCATCAGTACTATTACTACCATCACTACCATTACCATCACTACTATTACTACCATCACTACCATTACCATTCCTACCATTATCATTACTTAAATTAATACCATTCCTACCATTATCATTACTTAAATAAATACCATTCCTACCATTATCATTACTTAAATAAATACCATTACTACCAATATTTACAAAGTTGTTGTTTTCGTCATTTGTTCAGAGATTATCGATTGTGTTATATTCTATTCAGGCCGTAGGCGCTCTCCTGCACTACCTATTTCTCTCTGTGATGTTCTGGTCAGCCGTGGAGTCCATTTATCTCTACATCTCATGTGTGAAAGTATTCGGCAGTCACGTGTCCAAATTAATGCTCAAAGCATCCGTGTTTGCCTGGGGTAAGTAGTTAGGCTCCATTACAGACATCTGTTGAATTGTTTTATTTAATATTTATACTTATGATAAACTATAATACTGCCATGATCATAGGCCCTTTGGTCAACCAGTTTATTGTCAGGAATTGACCTTTTCTTAACGAGCGCGCAAAGAAAGGTGTAGTTTCAGTTAAATTATGTATTTTTATTACAGGAACTCCCGCCATTATTGTTGCAATTACGTTGGGGGTTACACTTGAAAACTATGGCTACCATCAAATGTAAGTGCCCGTAAAATAGTTTTCACGCGTTTAAAATAAAGTTTTCTTAAAATAAGTATGCATAACTTCCTTACAAATAATATGTTATAATCTAGTTTAACTAAAAATTAAATGTTTTGTTAATATACTGTATAATATTATCTGCAAATTTTAATTAAAACATATTATTAGGCATTTTATTTTATGCTAAGTGCTAAATTACTTAAAATGAGAGAGTAGTAAATTATTAAAAACTTAATTTTAGAAAAAAAGGATATTATAATTTATAATATATATATATATTTGTTTATTATATATATTATTTAATTTTATTATAATACGTATTTTTTAAGAAAGTATTTACATGACAATACACCATAAGTAATAATTATTAATCAAACGTTTGTGTAATCTTATTTTGTTTCACATTTTTTAATTACATTTTAAATTTTTTTACCTAAAAATTACGTATTTATAGCTTCTTAGCTTCAAGTAGAATATTGTCGAATAATTAGTTCAACAAAACTAAACAAGTTTGATGCGATCCTGATGATTTATTATAACGTGTAGAACGGACAATATTATCAGGTTATTTCTTAGTAAAATAGTATTTTATTTGATGTTACACTAGATGTTTTCTGAACTACAAAGCCATGCTGATCGGTTTCATGACACCAGTGGCCGCCATCCTGATCTTTAACGTGGTGATATTTGCCCTCGTGATGAACAAACTCCGGCAACGTCGTGAGAAACAGAGCTCCATGCTGGGCTCCAATCTCCACAAAGTCTTCTCCATCTCAACACAGGTGAGGGGCGCAGTAGGCCTGTGTATGATGCTGGGGCTGACCTGGAGCATCGCTCTATTCGGATTCCATCCAGCTGTGGCGACTGTCGTCAGCTTTCTCTTCGTCATCTTCAACAGTGCACAGGTTTGTCTTTTTTGTTTTCAGAATTAATTTAAAGGCGTATTTATTTGTACAAAAAGGAGTGAACATTTAATAAAATAGTTATGAGACTTTTTTTGCAGAAAAATTGTTCATTTGAAACTGTTGATCACAATCCAACCATTTTAGGGATTCTTGATCTTCCTGTTCTACTGCGTCATGAAGCCGGAAGCCAGGCAGTTCTATTTGGGATTGATACCCTGTGTTTCATCTACCACCAAATCGAGTTCCACAATGTCCAACAGTTCCACCAAGTCCACTGGATACGGAATCAAATCGCTAAGTGGGTTATTCAATCACTATCATCCTATTAGTATTGTACATTTATGAAAGCGTACATAAACCAATTTGTGACTTGAAAGATGAGATTATCATCACCTTTGTTTCAGTTTATCAGATGTTATACTACATTTTGCGAAATACAATTATTTTTAAATACAACATATTAGCTGAATTAACTATATATTTAAACACAATTTGAATCCGTGTTTTGCCAGTTTTTAAATGTAACAGATTTTATATTTTCAAAATAAATATAATCGTGAAACTGTAAACTTCATTTTACATACAGTTAATTGTGTTTAACAAAACATAGTGTTTAATAGTCGAAAGTCTTTTACACATATAATTATTTTTAACAAAATGTTTTGTCTTTTGACCGCCACACATCACTTCAGGAATGATACAGAATTGTTTTAGAAAATATTTGACAAATATCTGTTTTGATAATTTCCAGTTCTTCTTAATTGTTATTTTTTATTTGTTTTGTGGCGATGTTGAAGATTTGAATAGAATGTGTTAATTTACAAAGTCATCTTTTAAAGTGACCATCATCTTCCATGGTCGGCATGAGGTTAGTTTCATTATTCTCGCATATAATTTTTGTGATAAAATTAGATTATTTTGTTAAGCTAATTCGTGAACATTTTACATACAATATATATGCAAATTATAGTATGATTACATTACTAATTCTTAAACCATTTGTGGGGTATAGTTAGTTCTTTTGTTATATCGCAAATTGTCTCCACCACTTTCTCTTGATAATGTGCAACATTTATCGGATGTGCCCAGATTTTAATAACATTTAAACTGTTGTTTAGAATGAAACTCCACAATTGTGCATGTTCAATATATTTTTATAAAGTTCACAAAGTGTTACTTATATATACTTATATATGCAATGTTTTATGTTTAGAAAAACGATCACCCGAAGTAGGATACCAATCACTATATTTTCTTTATAAATCTGTATATTTGACAAATCCGAAGAGAATTTTTAATATGTTTAATCGTTTAATTTTAGCTTTGGTGATAGTGAGCGAATATATATTAGTATAAATTAATATAATAAAGTAAATAATTTCTATACTTCTTCATTCATCATTCAGATGTCAAAATGTTCCATAAAATCGTACGGAACTTTTTGTACACTCGACATTTAGTAATTGTGTGCGAAGCTTCTATTTCATTAATAAACCAGCAATGTCATATTCATCAAATATATAGTTAAACATGTCTATGTTAAAGTTGAATGTTTACTTATTTTATCAATATAATCATATATAAACATCAGGATCAATAATATTGTCAAATATTTATTGGAAAAAACAAAAAGCGAAAACAGACAAACAGCCACACTCAAAATGAAAACACATAGACTTAGGACAAAAACGTTTAGGATTATATAATATTAAAATACAATATTTACAAATCACAAACAAATGATTGCAAACACTTACTAATGATAATTGATCCTTGACTTTTTAAATTGTCTAATTTTAGAAGCATCGAAGCAATCTGAAGAAACGGTGACGTGTTCCATCAATCCGACCTATAATAGTTCTGCAGGCGAGATCATGCTAGTATCTGGTGAGTCATATATCTTTCAGTAAATCGATAAATTTAATGGATCAATCAGTATCACTTCTCATTATCTTATTTTACTTTATCTTGATATGTCTTTGTATTACCACGCCTTATCTCATTTTGCCCTTATATCACAGAATGCTTTATGCATAAAATCGTATTTACATTATTAAAAAATATACAATGTTACATTGGTTTGTTTCATTTATAAAATACAGTACAAAATAAACGTATAGGCTACACAAATATGTTATATAGTTTCTACATGAAATAACTGTTATATTGCTAAGATTCCAATAATACCTATAGTCCTCCGAATTGTATTGAACGGGTTACATTTATGGTTACATTTGTGTTACATTCGGGTTTACATTCGGGTTTTTATTAATTCAAAGAAACAATGCCTTCATACAGCACCATCATACAGATAGAGAGCTACTCGACGATCGAATAGGAATAACTGGAACAGATTATGTACCATTCATCAGATTGTAATAGGACTAACTGGAACAGATTATATACCATTCATCAGATTGTAATAGGACTAACTGGAACAGATTATATACCATCCATCAGATTGTAATAGGACTAACTGGAACAGATTATATACCATCCATCAAATTGTAATAGGACTAACTGGAACAGATTATATACCATCCATCAGATTGTAATTTAATAGAATAGTATAGTTTAAATTGTTATATTTTCTGAAAAACTGTTGAAGTGGTCCATTGCGTGAGTTTCATTAAGTATTTTACTGTGCCACAGCTCTCGAGATTATCGTAAAAGTAAACTAATATTGTTGAATATGGAAGCTTCAATGTTTATCGTTCCAAACTGTAGTTTTGTAATCTGACTACATGGCATACTAAAATCATGTAAAATAATCAAGTTTGTTTTAGAGCAGAGCTCAAACTGAACCAATTTGCTTAACCCTACTATTACGCGGTAAATTATTTTGCATATATAATACGCGAATAGTGACAAAATATCAATCAAATTGTTACGTATATCAAAAGTTATTAATCATATATATATATATCAATTTATTATGTAAAATAAACATCTTATCACATATGTGAAGTGAATGGAAACGTCATTGAGTAAAATAAGTGTATTTATATGTGAATACGGTTTTAATTACATTTTGTACAAATGAAAGTTTTAACTGAATGATTTTTGCAGATAATTGAGTCGAAATGTCAGCCTTATTTGACCTCAGTGTGCCAAGCACAGTTAGTTCTTGGTTCAAAAGATGTTGTGTTAGTGGTATTGACGCGAAGAAGTTATCCATGGTAAGGTGGCACAAACAATTTATAGGTGGTCTGAACAAATCATAAACTATTCATCTGGTAAGCCCAACTTCAGAAAAATGACCTTGTCTGCCTAATCAAACCCGACCATTATATGAATAACCACTTACAAAATCACAAATGCCCCATATTTTAATGCCGTACTTGTCAGGCTTGGAAGTCAAGTATACACTGTTGTCACTAGAACCAATTAATTGTTCATCGATAGGACAGTTGAATCCTGGATTGTACATTGCATGGCATACTCTGCATCGTTGCATAAATAGCTCCCATACCTCTCTAACAGACATCATATTTTGTAGCTATACCTAGGCAGATATCTACGTATAATAACATTGTGATATTTTGCGGAGATGACAAGCACCCCATAATTATGACTAAAGGTCACTGAATTGTACTTAATTATCTCCAATATACAAGAGACAGAGTGACATAGACTGAATTATACGAAGTGACATTTTGTCACGCATTATACAAGAGTTAAAGCGTACTGAACTAATTTATATACTACTAAGGGCGAAATGATACGTACACGCAAAGATATCAATTTTTCGTATAGTATACAATAGTATACTTATACCTAGAAGTACAACCCGTGCCTCGCAGCCGTTGTAATAAAGATTAGTTATACCCGGCTTTGCGAGGCGAAATAATTTTTAATGCAGTTGTGCACAGCCTAAATAGGAATTCTTCAAAGCTATTTTTAACAATAAAACATTTATTACAAGATCGAATTTTATTTTGCACCATTCAAATCTTAGTAAATTTTTACGTTTATATATAGAACTTATTTTATTTATAGGAAATTAAACACATACAGTTTAAACAAAATTATCCCAATTAGGATGCGCATAACTGCTGAATTATTTCTCCAGCATCGGCTTGCCTCACATGTGATTTCTCCAGCATCGGTTTGCCTCACATGTGATTTCTCCAGCATCGGCTTGCCTCACATGTGATTTCTCCAGCATCGGCTTGCCTCACATGTGATTTCGCCTCAATAATGATAACTTTATGTATTATAATAATTATGTTACTGTCAAAAACAAATCTAATGCAATCATTCCATTTTTGTGCATTTTTACTTCGTTATTATTCACTTGGATTTATTGATATCAGATCTACATAATTAATGTGTAAGCAGATTTACCACTGGTGGTCTGTTTACAATGTATTGGCTAATTCTATGCATATCTTACTTATATTGGACGTATTTTGATACGCAAATGCTTTGATGGATTTGTTTATTTTTCATTAAATATTAAGCCATGTCTCAATCAATGGATTTATTCGATTCAAACATTATTCTTCACTTTTATGTTTTGCTAAATTATTTTTATTATTGAATTAAAAATTTATTTATTTTAAAAATAACTGTCTATAGTCAAAAAAGTATCGCTGTATCCTAATGGGGTCAGCGAGGTTATAATTATGTCTGCCAATTCGTTTTGAATTTGCCTTATTGTGTTTAACATATTTTGTGTTATATATAATAAATATTTACTTGTTGCCGACTATGAAATACTTTATTGATTAACTTGTTCAATTTGTTTTGTTATTATATGTATATTATATATATTAATGTTACTCAAATTCCAATAATATATGTCTAAATATTTGTTAAGTTTCCTAGTTTTTTGGATAATTCAGTTTGATCATAAATTAAAAGTTACAGCATGTTGATGTATTAAGCTTTTTGTGGACATCAAATTTGGTCAGATAAAAACCATTCCATTGCTTCTGACAATATCAATATCAACCACAACCAACAATGACCACTCTTACAGTTTTATATTAAGGTTTTTATACATTACTTATATTGTCACATTTAATAGTAAAGTATTACATGATATCTAATATTTAAACAATATACATTTTATGTACATATGTTGAAGTTTTAAAAGTGTACTATTTTAAAAATAATTTTTGAGTTTATAATTACTGTAGATTATATCCACGATTTTATAACTGCAACAAAAATTACAGATGTTTTAGTTCAATATATACATTACAAAAAGAGAAAAATATTTGAAATTCATCAACTTTATTTTCACAAAATAATTAGAAGTAACTTTTAAATTACATCATGATTGAAATACGACATACTAATTGATACACATAATTAAAAAAGAATAATCGCTAACTGAGCGATACATTGTCTCCTTCTTGTTTTGCTATTTTAGAGAGATCAAACAATGCCGACGAAGATATGTGCGCCAATAATCAAATATACAATACTTCTAAAAGCGTAAGAAGATTGGAGTCAGGTAAGTAACAATAATCAATAATCAATAACAAATAAATCAATAGGCTAATTCATATGAAGACCGCTTTCGAGGTTTGCATTTTAAAAATACGCTATCTATATTTTCAAATATAACTCTCAAAAGTATATCATTGTTAAATTACTATCTAGAGCATAGAGGAATTAATAGATAGAGATTTAACTCTTATATTGATCTGTATGCAGTTCAATACTACTAACTTGTTACCCGAAGGCTTTTGTAAAATAATAATTTATAAAGGGACTGCAGTAAAATAGTTTATGTAGTAAAACAGTTTTAGATTATATACAGATAATAAATTATATTTTATAGATAACTTACGCATGTTAAACTTATATGAATATATATTATTAACTCTTAAAATCAATTTAATAAAAAATATTTAGCACTACTGTTTTGTTACTCATTTATATTAAATTCATTAAAATAAAAAACCATTGTCTGTTGACGAAAATTTACAACGAAAAGTATATATAAAATCGATAAGAGTGAAATATTTATGCTTTAATTAATCTATGATCTAGAGTATATTTCATTACAGCAAAATAAAGTAATCGATCGCTATAATAGTTGACTAATCCATTTCTTGTTGTTATACTATTTTAGACACATCAAAAATATTAGAAGAAACTATGTGTTCAAGCAATCCAGTATACCGTAATTATTCAAGTGAACAAATGCTGGGATCAGGTAAGCCAAAACATTGTGATAATTTGGATAAAACAATAATCAACATGTTACTCCATCTAAACCGGTTTTTTCGGGAATTTTCCCGTCATCAGAAACAAGCCTGCAATCTTGCGATCGTGGAGCACACTCACTAACTAGACCACCTAGTATTCACTTTCAACTGTGGCTAACTATTTTAAGTCTGTAACTGCGTTGTTGTATATAACAAACCACTTCACGGAAAAATTAGACTTGATATAGAAACGAACTTCTTATTTTTATGATAAGAACGCCTGACTTATTATCCTGTCAGACCATCACTTCGGTTCCTACTCTGCAGTACTGATGAGGGGAAAAAACCCCGAAACTGATCGGCATATGAATATACTTATATGTTGATGCTATGTCTATAGAAATTGCCAACTAAAAGTCAGTAATTATTTATTCTTTTGTCGTTTAGTGTTTTACAAAAATTGATTGATCATATGTTTGTCATTTTGGCATTTTAATTTAATATTTTAAGGTGAAATAGAAGAATTAATTTGTAATTCTTAACTGTATCATAGCAACAAACCGACACTAGGGGATTTCGAAAGGATACCAATTGGATTTTTTAAAATATTTTATAAGTCTTGAAAATGCATCATTTAGGCATTTCTCAAAAATATGTAAAATTCTTTTTACCGGATAAAACAATAATTGTGTTAAAAAATCTCAAATTTAAGTTAAACGACATAAATTGTAAAGTTGATAAATTGATTGCCTTTATTTGTTAAAATTTAGTTTCTTTAAGTTATTCAGACGCACAGGCACCAAATATTTTAGATTATTGTTATATTCTTTCATTTATCAGAGAGTTTTGCGTAATGAATGTTTTACTTAACATACCCTTTTCAATATGAGAGTGTCTCTTCTTTTCTCCAGGAAATCAGCCACCACCACTGCCACCCCGTTAACTAAGATCTTGAAGAGGTATGTCATAATTCCGTCTTTTTTTTGGTTGGTTTTACGTCATATCTTCAATTGCAACAATATGTATATATACATGTGGTCTTTGAATATGGTACAATAGTAGATTTTATATTTGAAGTACGTTCTCAAGATATACGCTATATATAATTATGCTCTAATCATAGTTTATTAGTTTTTATTCAATTAGTTTGAAAGAGATAAGCTAAATATTTTAGGAATATAGACATATATTTATGTATTCTGTAGCGCAAAATTGTAATGTTTTACTAGCAATTATATACTTGATTTATTGACTAAATATGTAGTAAAACGCATAACAATTTATATAGAAAATAGCTTAGAGTACATAAATTTAATAAATTTAATAAACGATAAGCAGTATAGTTATTCAACATATTTTCAGTGCATTTTATTTATTTATGTTTTATGTTTCAGTTGCCCACCACTTAACCTGCGGAATTTAAACACTGACATTATATTACACATTGTTTGGCATGTGACGTCATTCTTTCTACAGAGTGTTCAACCATATATTTATATTCACCGCAAAATGTGCTGAATAGACATGCAATAATTATGTGCGGAATCATTATAATGCACTGTGTGCGAGTTCTTCAGATCTTAAACGTTAGTGTCAAAACGCTAACGAACATTTAAAGAGGAACTGTGGTCATATAAAAACCTACGAAATACGTTAATGAAACATGACGTCATGCTCTAAGGTATCCACATTTGAAAAAATCGCTACATATAATATAATTATTTTCATAAATTGTACAACTTGAAAAACAATAAATAAATAAATGTTTCTGGCTGTTTATAGCAAGTTTTTGTAAAGTTGCCCTTGTGCATTGTTGATATATTTGTGTCAAAATCAAAGTCACAGTCTAACACTGTTCAATGTAACGCAAGGTCGACTTGCCGCAATCGTGACACTGCAATCGTGACACTGCAATCGTGAAACTGCAATTGTTACAACTCGTAATAAGTATAGTAGCGATCCAGTCAATTGTCCTTCCAATTGATACATTTGATACAAACTCAAGACATTTATCTATAATGTTAAATTTAAAATGTCTAAAGATAAAATATCAATTTATTTTTCTTTCGTGCTTACTTAATCTTCAAAAAACATCATACTGCTGAAATTTGGAAACATTTATTACGTTTTAGAACTAATTGGTGATTCAGTGATAAATTGTATTACTGTGACTATCTATCTATATATATACATACTTTTATGTTTTCCTTCAAGAAAAAATACACATTTCAAAATTATACGTTACATCACATCTGTTTTTTTCAGACTTTTCTTGTATATCTGTATGCTCGTCTTGGTCAAGTAACTTGATGTTATCTCATTACACATTATCGGATTTATTTTAATTTTTAACCGCTTTCAGTTGACCTTATTTTTTCAAGTATTATTTGTAATTTGTCAGATTATTTTCAGTGTTTTTATGATTTCAATATACAAGTAAAAATGGTTTAGTCAATTCTTATGATTCACTTTTTACTGATAAGGTTGAAACTCGTTTTGCCTCTTAATAGCTTAGTGGAATTAATGTAATAATTACATTAATTTAAATATAAATAAATGTATACTATTCTATTTTGTAGATAATGTATCGACTCATAAATATATATATATATATATTAATGATAGCACTTTTATAATAATTACGCACAAAAACTACGTATTGAACATAAATATGGATTTTCTTACTCACTCTCCTAGATGAACAATCTAACTTAACCTTATTATATACGACGGTTATGAAAACAATGAGTCATACACTAGTTTTGCGAGGCAATCGTGGGCAAGAGAAATAGTTTAGCAGTAGTTATGCATCCTACATAATAAGTATGTTGAAACTTAATGTAGTCTGTTTTCTCTTAATAAGATAAGTTATTTATTCAACTATATAGTATCAATAAACATTACATTTTACTACGATTTTAATGGTGCAAAATATAATGTTATCTGATAAACTTTTCATGGTTAAAAATAGTTTTGAAGAATGCCTATTTAGATTGTCAGCAAAATTTATTTAAATATTTATTTTGCCTTGCAAAACAGACTAGAGTATGTCTCATTCTTCTCACAAGCGGAGTTTAGGCATTGATTGGATATCGAGTTATAAATAAGATATAATATGCAAATCCATATCTATGGTCCGAAACATGTTCATTGACCATCCACAGCGCCACCATAGGGTCCATACAGAGTACCTTCTTGGTTAATATACCTGCGACCCCCTTCGACTGAAAGCTGGATCCGTCCCTGTGCCTCATCAGAAAACAAATCCTAGTTACGTCCATTATTATAACGCTGTTGAATGCAGTAGCTGCATTATCCATATTTGTACAGAAAACATTCTGTTTTACTTTTACGAAAAGTTTGATGACTATGGTCCGACAGAAAATGGAAATTAATAAGGGGGCCTAATGCGGCTTTCCCACGTTCTATTGAAGTGCGCTTAAAAGTTCGGTATATAGATAGGGTTATTGTAATTTAGACATATCCGATAATTACAACAAATTTAATACATGTCGTACTTGTTAAATATTATGCAATATTATTTTTTTAACAAATATTATTTGGTTATTTCAATCACATATATAAATATTGCTGTGAATTTTTATTATGTTTAGTTATTGCAAATATCAAACATTGTTTTAGGAAAATATTTATTCAATGCAACCAATGACTGCAGACTGAAAAAGACAATTTATCGATTAATAAGGTTACGAAAGTTAAATTGGTAAAAAGAAAATACGTTGAAATTATATTGCCATAAAACATTGATTTGAGTCGAAATAAGAACATTTATTAATATATTTACTGGACAACTATATTACAGCTATAGATAAATCGTATACAGTGTTGAATCTCGCATCGGAAGTGGAAACTACTCATATATTCTTATAGGAAACTACTCATAAAGTTTGGTTAGGTCGTAAATCAAAACACTAAAAATATTGGTTCAGCAGGTATAATTGATATATTATACATAGTAGGTGGTTAACACGCGACGCAAGTAAATTGCACTGAGCCGTGCTTTAAAAGGAGTCCAAAAAACGAAGTAAAAGCATATACTTCTTTTTTTATGCATACCGCCTATTGTTTATGTTATGTATATGAATTTATAACAGTTTAGTGAACGCGATAATGTTGTTGGTACATACATATAGTATACAGGGACCTCGGACCCAAAGAAAATCTGGGGGCACACGCTCTAAAAGGCGCATATCACGCATAAGTCGTAATGAATTTAGCAATGTTAAAATGAAAATAGTCGTCTTTAAAACAACTATGGATGTACATTTTGAAAATTAAATTATTTGAAGTCTAACAGGTCACATTTTAAACATAGTAAAAATAATATTGGTATATTTTTTATTTGGTAAATTTAGTATATATATATATATAATTTGAATATCCTTGTCACATTAAAAGGTTAGAAAAGAAGTCCATTGTAAAATTACTTTTAAATATAGCACGAAAATGGAATATGTCCCGTTTAACCACAATTAAATTGGAATAAGGTAAAATTCTTAACCAGAGTAACTACTAACAATTCAAAACAATCAAATACTTATTCAATAAATGTTATTTCAAAAGTTTTCTAAATATTAAAATATTGTGGGTGAAACATTCAAATTTGTTTGAATTACATTTAATAGATTTACAAGTATTCCAATCACAATTAACCATGGGCAATTATAAACTTGATAATATTATTATACTATATGATGCAGATAACATTACAATAAGATAATCATAATAAGATAATTAAAATAAAACAAAAATCCAAACTAATAAATGACAAGTTCTCTAGCATATTTAAACATGTATTACAACCTTCAACGCATGCTTATAAATGACAGTTCAGAATATCGCTACAAGTACACGATAAGGTTCAAACATGTATTCGGCTGTCAATTTGGTAAAAAGTTCAATTGAATAGATGGCATTTGATCAGTATCAAAACCAGCTGTGTCGATCGTCATGAGCGGCAGAAACGACCCCTTTGAATCCACACAAAACTGCCCAATAGTAACCTGGCTACCAATTTGAACCTTGACCTCTCCACGAAAGGGCAGGACGGTGTCTTGATTGTAGCCGGCATCACTTAGCGAAATGTCCAGCTGCAGTCGACCAGGACCGGCTCCCTTCATCCGAAATCGGACCATCGTTCCCCCGAGAAAGGGGGGGAGAAGAACCCGTGAACTCGTGATCCTTGCCGTGTCGCCCTTTGTGACAATTGAGCGCCACTTCTGGAGATACTCCTCCGCCGAGTGATGGTGCGCCGGGTGAAACGACCAGCTTCCGTCGACGGCGCAGGCTGTGTTGGGTCCGAATTTGGGATTGAATGAGTCGGGTTGGCCGGTCATGTCGAGCATTTCTGTGAGAGGGAGAGATTCTTTAGAGAAGGAATGTGTCGCCAAGGACATTGTACATGTCATGTTGTCTTAACTGAATTTAATATATTGTATATACATTACTGAGAGCAACAAATTGTCATGTGAAGATTTGATCATTTTTTGATACAATTTCCAGTGTTCGTTAAACAATGTTCGACAAACAAACGTAAATATTTTGATGGAATTTCTTTCTTTATCATATATTGTATTAGCAATGTGATATCATAAAAAGGACATTATTTCTTATTGAATTTTACTAATTTTGTACTTTTTTTCTCACATCAAGCATGTACAAATAATACAAATAAATATATATCACAACAAATGTATAAAATTAAATATTAAACAATATACAACTTACATAGTGGAAATTATTAGTTTAAGACTAATAGTTTTATTTTTCCCACTCATTTTTGGGAATGATTTTCATTGGTGTCACCATATAATTTTAGACTGAGTTTATCAATTTTTGAATTGCACATATGAATGTTTTGGATAACTATGTTGTCGAACATTGGACGAAACAGATAAACATAGTACATTTTCTGTTAACTGCGTATTTTGCATAATATCCGTAACATATTCTCTTTAGATTGAAAACTGTGGCAAAAGTGGCTATTTCTGCTATGGTGATAAGCAGATCATATGCGAAATATCTGTATTGTATTATCAATTTTGTACAAAATATACTCGCACTTACGTATAACGTATAACTTGCAGTATATGTTAAATGTTGTAATCGTTTTACACGAATGAATGACTGTCATTATATTTTTGCATTTTATTTTAAATCTAACCGTCATACACATTTCAAAACACTTTTTAAGTAATGTGTTTCAATTTTTTAACTGTCCCCATGTATTTCAAATAATAAATCAGACAACTTTGTTACTTGACAAGTGAAAATGTGGCTTGTTGCTCTATAGGTGTACTCAACGATCACCAGGTTCCATGTTCGATTTCTACTCTGAACTAATGAGGACTAACATCCGCAGAAACCGGTTTGTGAATGATATAATTTATGGAATAATTTATGTAATATACTTATTATATATACTATATACTTTCACCACTTAGAGATCACAAATTGTATGATTGATTCATTATCTTATATTTATTGATTTATTTAAAAAATTGCTTACCCTCTTACTCTCTTAATCTCTTAATCTCTTACTCTCTTACTCTCTTACTCTCTTACTCTCTTACTCTCTTACTCTCTTACTCTCTTACTCTCTTACTCTCTTACTATTAATAATATAGGTTTATAGAAATTTTACAAGAAAAACTTACTTTGTGACGGCGCTGGATACAAAATTGTTGCTGCAATCAAAATATTTTTAAAATGTGTTAAATGCAATTTTCTACTATGTTGAGATAATTTATTGGTATATTAAAAAGCTATAATAACTCAATTTAATTAAATATAAAATATGATCAGTTAAGATTAATAAAGTTAACAATTTAGTTAAATATCGTTGCTAATATGCAATACTACCTCAAACGTTGCCTAAAAATACGTTCAGACTAGTAAAGAAACTGAGATATTTTAACTTTTAAATGGATTTTTAACTACTTATATATTATTTACAATAGGTGTCCTCTAAAATACGTTTTTTACAGAGTATTTTTGCTAATTTATGTATTTGTATAATATAAATATTTGTATATTATGCATGCACTTAGATGGCACTTATAGGTATAATATTCGCATGTACGCATACAATAAATTGTAGTTTTGATTATGGCATTTTTGCATAAGGAACTTATGACCATAATGATACCTTAGGTGCAATATTGAACCTAAATATAAGAAATGTATTTATAAATACATTTATTTGAAAGGAAATATACAGGAACAATAACAGAACTTACATAAATATGACTGGGTCGAAACGTTATAATTTGGTAGCTCTGTTTGCAAGCTCACAGCTGAAATAAAACAAGAGTCAACATTTTTGTTTGTTAATTAGTTGACAGACAGATGATATAATTATGCCAGTCTGAAAGGAGCAACAACAATACTCACATCTACTGTTGGCATTCACTTGTATCCCGATATTTTTGTGGGTACAATTAGTTTGTGATTCAGATTCTGAATTGATTAGAAGAAGCAAGATTTAGAAGTTATGACATACATATAATACTTTTTTTAATAAACACTTTAGTATATCAATATGTGAAAAATACAAGGCTAAATTGAATAATATTTAAATCCAAGTAGGGGTTTTTGGTAATACATCTAAATTACGAATTTTGCAACCTATAGTCTATTTATAAGTTAGGCATTACACATTTTACTAAATCGCTCAATATAAAAATATTGATTACATAGATGGATTATTAAATTGGTTTATTTATACTAGCTGTGCCTAAAAATTATAGCTCAATCAAAGGGAAACCAATTGTTGATTCTTTTTGTGTAGAATAACTGCTTTAATTGCTCATCAATTACTAATAACCATATCAATCCTATCTATTTAAAGCAGAAATCAATATATTTAAATAAGGAATGTAAACACTCAAAAGATCGTGCTAAGATCTTAGTAAGAAATACAAGTTTAAATCAAACCTGTCTAAGGGAGGAGGAAAGGGGGAGGAGAGGAATTCCCCCTCTCCTTCTAGCGAAGATAGGAAACAGAGAATAAACGAAAGAGGAAGGGAGGGAAAAATAGAAAAAAGAATGGCAGGGGTGGGCAGGAAAAACATTAACAAATAAAAAGGGATGGGATGGAAAAAAAAGAAGAAAAAAATTAAGTGGAGTGAAAAAGAGAGAGAGAAAAGAAGGGGGGAGAAAAATGGGGTAGCTGAATCAGGAATATAGATAAAGGGTTGGGAGGATTCAAATAGGAATTCCCCACCCTGAAAACAACTGCTGGCATCTTTGAGTTCCGATTTTAAATTTATTGTGATGTTTGCTTTTTTTTGTCAAGAATACAAATTTCGATATATACTTGTTTAAAATCAGTAGAATAACAACTGAACGAATAATACTTTTTCCAAAAGCTCATATTAAATTAGAAACCATTGATGTTCGGTTATTTATTCACATTTCTATCAACAGAACTATAGCCTAGCAGAGCTAATCATTTAAGGAAATTATTATTTATTTTATGCATTTACGATCAAAAACGGAATGTAGGTCGTTAATAGCAACGTGCGAATGCAATTCATTAGTCTCAAATTTATGCATTTTCCAAAATAATTTTAATAAGAATATTAAAAAATAAATTAGCTTTAACTCAAAGATTATATATATATATATACTATGTGGTGTGTGATAACTATGAAAATGAGATTGCGTTAATTTGAAAGGTCGATGTACATATATAACATAACAATCATAAAGGGAAAACAAAGATAAACATTTCTGTTCTCGTTTTTCGTTAATTTAAAAAACGTCAAACATTTAAATATAAACTTATCAATTCCGTCATCAGTATAAAAATATTATTTGTCTCGTATGTATCAATTTCTTTATAAATATTCTGCTCGAAAGGTTCAAAATTTATAAATTTCTCAAATATACATTTATAATAGAAAATCGTGTAAAATCATGTCATGTTAATTTCTCACCAATAATTATTGAAGCAGCTGGCATGCCGACTTGTACACCAAAGTCAATGCCATTGGGTAGATCAACACGGCTATTTTCTGAAAGTAAAAACATCTTCCAAATTTAAATAAAGTATTGCGTGTGCTGTATCACGCTGCTTAGTATCAATGGGGCATTTATGGGGCATTTATGGTATATTTATTATTAAACAAAAGTATACTTAACCTACTGTGGTGTTCCTATAGCACAATTTATAATGATGTGCACATACTCGTACAAAATCACAATAGCACTAATTGTTATGCATACTCGTTGCATAATAATGTCCATTACTTATTACCTCGAGAAGTTATGTTAGTATATAGTGTAATTAATTATTTGGCTTACTGTTACTGTCAATTTGTTTTGCGGTTAAGATCTGTTCATCATCAGGCAAAGTTGAAGTGTTGGATATTGAAGAAGCTTCCTCTGAGGAATAGAAAAACAGAGTAAACAATAACAGTACATAAAAAATATAATACTAAATAATGAATAAAATATATAATAATACGTTATTTATTTTAGTTGATGCATTGATGATAAATATGTAATAGATTTATAACTCAAAACTGTCCATTTCTATTTTATATAATTCTGTTTACCGTTAATTCAAAGTCAACTGATTTATTTCACTGGAAATCTTTCTCCGTCATTTTCCCACACGCAAATCTCAGGAAAAGGAAATTTTGGTATTAGCATTAATGTAAAAAATCGTTCACACTCATAAATCCTCAACTCTATTTTCAAAAAGTTACTCAAAAAATCTTGCCCGCCCAAGCCTTCACTGCGAACCAAACGTATTAAAATTAATTAACTTGATCCACTGTTTCTTATTTACTGTGAAATCGTGTCCGATGACCATTTAAAGTTAACAGTTTGTTCATAGCAAATCTGAGACGATAATATGTATTCATATACAATCTTTATTATAAACATAAGTATAACATTAAATTAAATTAAATGTTGTTGCAAAACATTTAGAAGTTAGTAGTCTTTTTATACTATGTTTAGGCGATAAAATAAATTTAAAATAAATTTAAAATAAACCAAGCCTCATAACTTGTATTCCAATTCACTTCCAAGTAACACAATCCATTAAAACGAACCTAACGGCGGCTGGGGATCAACAGCAGCAGTAGCCGGTTGAACGGTCCCAGCTGTTGCCGCTCTTGCCACAGTGCGGGGAATCTCACAGACACGACCACAGACGCAGTGGACAACAGCGTGACCACCCCCGCAGAGGGCCATGACAGTGTCCTGGCACGTGTCCAGGCGATGGGTCAGAGTGGCCAGGTCTTGCTCAAGAGCGGGCACACGAGCACATAGGACACCCAGTACTTCCACTTTGCTTCGCAGACGCGATGTCACCTTGATTTGCTCGGCTCTGTAGTCTCTGAGTTTGTGGTCATTTTCCTCGAGTCGGGCCTGCATTAAATCCAGTTGCGTTTGCATGTTTATTTGCGTCTTCCCTCCTCTATATGGACAAAATGGGGACAATGTCAATTAAAATAATTTCATTTCTTAGCAGCTTCACGTTTAAGTAAAAACAAGAATAAAATACAAACATAGCTGGTGGTCAAATATTATTGTACAAACTTTTCAAGCACTTCTTATTAATTAATCTTGCACATAATATAGCGACAAAGAAAACAACAGTTTCAGTATTCAAGAGTTCGGTAGGTGGCGCAAAAATATTTAAAAAAAAGAGTGCAGCTATTGTTAGAGTGGGAAGTTAAACCTTTTTTTAATAATAATCATAATTAAGCATTTTAATAACGTGATATTTAACTATATGTTTAGATTATTATATTTTAAGGCAAATTATTTTTAATCAAAACAGTAAGTCTTTAATTATTAAAATAATTATGTCGACTAGTGTTTAAATCAAATATAAGCAAACAAAGTAGTGGATTGAAGTATACTTGTAAACAAATTAATTGGTAAGTATTTATTTCGGCTTACTCTATAATATACAATAGACAAATTATTAATTGTGCTATAAAATAGTTATAAAAAATATACAAATGTACACCCTAAATTAACTACGAAATGATGCTACTAATAAAAGATGTGTTGAATAAATAGTATTAAGTAAGCTCTTACTTTCTGTTTAGTCAAATTCAAATGTTTGAGTCAGTTAGATTCGAATCCAAAGTCGATGATGACAGATAGTAAACCTCACGACGTGCTTATATATGTTATATTAATACGAAAGTCAAACTACTCAGTCAAGTGTGGTGCACACATTAAAATGTCGTCGGGTCTTATATCTACATATCTACCCTCAGCTCTCATACGAGAACATTCAACGGTCATACTAATATTCGACAGGCTTCCCCGCCTGACACCACTTCATGTCATATACATGTATAAGTTAATATATTTAACGATATTACAATATATAACACATCTCGATGACCTTATTTGCTGAGGTTGGACAACCTTTTGAAAGAGAATGACGTATAGCTAAAAAGCTTGGCTGGATTTAACTCACTCTTACAGGTTATAACGTGGGTCAATAGGGCCGACGAATGTATATCGTGCACTGATTTCACTATGAAATGATTAAAAACAATTTTCATATCATCTTCAATGCATAGTCAGCATTAATTGTATTATACAGTACAATTACAAATACTTCTAGACTATATATTAATTTATATAAGAGTGCAAACATATATTTTGTATCATCACTATCAAAGAGTGTAGTCATAAATGTATCACTAAACACAAGCCATAAGTATAAGGTTGATTATAAATATAGTTATACTTTTTAAATTCAAATGTCAAATTAAATAGTAATTTATAAATTATATTAACATGTTTTATCTTGTAAAATTTCTCTATTATTGGTCACACATTTGTCTATTAATTAAAGAAAAAGCAAACTTAAATCATTCTGTTCATTTATGATCAATTATACTGAAAGACAAAAAACAACAACGACCAAACGAAGCCGTTAGGCGATTAGGATTAAAGGTATAACGTTATTTATGTAATAATCTTTACACCTACATCACCACTAGTTTCTAATATACTTGATTCGGCATGTTAGTAAAAATCAAATAGTAAACAATTGTAGATTTTATGATTCACATAAAATTCATATGGAATTCATAAGGCTTGACCGTTAGAGAAAGTTTTTTTCACGTATACTACCTTTTTCCAGGGATTCAGCATCACATTCAGCATTAGATTCACTTTGGGAACGAAATATCGTAGAGAGACAATTTTGGTGTCAAAATGTAAGCATCGGTGTATCTAAGATAACTTATTTTGCGATAGTCCATATTAGACCTACTTTCGGAGCTATGGCGCTACTTCGGAGCTATTTTAGTCACATATTCAGCATTACATTCAGTATCAGATTCACTTTGCTTTGGGAACGGACCCCTTCCCTCTACTCCTCATATATTTAATTAGTATCACAAGAGGAAATTCTGAACAACAACAAATATATAAAATTATATCTAACACATATAAAAATATATTACATATATTGTAAATGAACCAAATAGCGAACCGTCAACATTATTCAAAACACACTTAATTATTGAATTTTATAATGATTTGATGACAACTTACATATATGACTCACCAAATATATTCAGGAAAATTTACACTTACACATACAGAGCGGGAGACAAGTAAAATTATGTATTGTTATTCCATATTCATATGAAACACATTACATAATTTAAATTATATATAAAACGACCTTTTAAAATAGATCAATTTTTAATAGATAAACCGATCCAAAAATTATTAATCAACCAACTGGACAGTGGATAAACATAAAATATGATTGTTGAAGTTTCATTTATGAAGCATAACAGTCGTAGATATAATAAGATGGTTATTATTAAAATTCCTGTACACTTACTTCGTTTACATAAGGTACCGACTGTATAACCCACGAATGATTAGCTCAATCAAAGATTTATTGTTAACTGTCGACTTTTCTATCAGTTAACGCGAAGGAGTTTCTTGAGAAATGGACTACCTGCTAAACTGAATAGTCTATTGAAAATAATTTTGTACAGATACCGACGAAACGAAATTCTCAAAGTTGTCACATTGCACGGATATTAATAAATACAGGATGTCGTAAAACAAAACAAACTCAAATTATTTAGGAACGAAGAGAAAGAATTATAATCGACGCTTCTGTCTACAAATTTGAAGGAAATACTGTAAAACCAACGGGTGAAATTTACCTTGATTTTTTTTAAAACAAGGTATAAGACAAAATGTTAAAATAAATTGAATTATTCAATTATATGAACAATTATGATGTAGTGAGCTCGACTAACTTAAGAAGATACATACGTAAGAGTATCAAACGATTTTGGTTTATTTCTAACAACAGATTGCGTGATGCTTTGGACTAAATAAATTACTAACTTGGTGATGTTCGTGATGATGAATTTGACAAAATGAATGATACATTGCTTCTATAATGTTTAACGAAGATATTAAAATATATTTAAAAAATGATACTAACAGAAATGACAGAATGCATAGTCACGTCATCGTAATGAGTCACAGTTCAAAGCATGTACGGTTTATACAATAACGTTTGTGAAAGAAAAATACCACGATTCACTGCAATAGCTAAAAAATTAAATTAAGAATTCCTTTTTTCTATTTAGTTAATTGAATTATTAAATAATAAGGTAGTAAATTGTAGAGTAAATCGCGATTATTCACATTCATATCGATTTTAAAGCAATTTTCTCAAATGTATTGCTACCTGGGATTTATTTAAAGTGTTCTTTATGTCCATTTTATTTATCATATTCATTTAACTATTGTATACCGCGGTGAATGTTAGTAGGAATAGTAATTTGTAAAGTTTAGGTAAGAGTGCACGAATACGACCGTTTTTGGTAATTACTGGATCAGAACCTAGGTCAGCATTCAAAGTGCATTCAAAATACTTAATTGGGGGGTCGTAATCCAGAGTCGACAACTCTTTTACTACTAAAATTATATACTGATATATATACAACAAAGTAAAGTTATACCAATATACCATTGTTATTTATAAACAGGGCTTAACAGGATTGTTATTAAACTTTTTGTTCTCATTTGTAATTTGTCAAAGATATATAAGTAGTGTATTTTATTCTGGGTTTTCTATCGCATAATAAGGATATTCTTTCAACTTATTCTACAATTGTTATTATTTTGTACGGTATACGTTTTTTTAAACAATATCTTTTCTTTTATTTTTTGTGAGCTCGCCATTTGTTATATTTTATAAATAATATAGTTTGTATTTTATTTTCCTGAAGTGCATATTAAACATAATAAATAGTTCAAATTAAAACACTATACTAAATGGAAATTTTTTCAAAAATTTTGTGTTTGGCGTCCTCATCGATGGTATAAGCGTTGACGAAAGCATTTTTATCGATTTCAAAGATTGAAAGAAAATATTCTCAACATTTTTATATGACAAGCAGTCTTTTCTTTCATGTGGTGGTCAACTTTCCATTTTATTTCCACTCTATTTTGAAACAATTGAATATGGATTATTGTATTGAAAATAAAAATATTGGTATAATATTAAACTAAAATTAGTAAGTAATACAATCAACACGAATTTTATGATGTGTGATAAAATTCAGAAATGAATTAAATTAAATATTTATGTACTTAAATATAATGTGCCTACATATCAAAGAATAAAATTATTGATATATTTGTATAATTATAATTGATAAGTTTTATTTATTCAAAAGTAACGTACTAATTATAAACGTGTGTGGACATTTTTGACTTAAAGTTGACACATAGAATAATAGTACTAGTAAGTAGTATGACTAACCATAACTTATTTATTCCCTAAGACTATTAAAAATATAAATATCGATATTAATAATTTTATTTTTGAAGGATTGACTAAAATTAGTAATATTAGTTATCGTTATTGTTTTTGAGTATTATTTTAAATTGCTGGTTATTTTAATAATTAATATAATTAGTTAGGTTATATGTATATATATGTAAGTTACGATAAACTTATTTTTTCTATTAGTGTTGCAAGTTTTAGTTCCTAATATCATAGGCAAGTATGAAAACCCAGGGGGGTATAAAATAGTTCAATAATAACATAATTTTTTCTGGCATGTAAAAATATTCGAAATTATATTTGTTATGTTTTTTAGTTAGATAAAAGTATTTTAGACACTGAGTAAAAAAATCAGGGGCATACATTTATATAGTTCAATCAAAACTTAATTTCTTTGAAAAACAATTTGCCATATTTCCCCCTAAGTACCAAGGGTTAAAGCGCGTTTTGAACTATGAGTTAAATTTAACATATATTAGAAAGTGTTGTATAATATGAAATAGAAATTAGATTTAACACATTGTTTTAACTGAAGTGTGACAGAAGGGTTGAGTAGGCTTCACTTCAGTTAAAACATTGTGCTAAATTTAATTAAATAATTTATTATAATATTATTGTTTTTCTATATTCCACAGTAGTGTGGATTGTTGCGTGGTCCACTAAAAGGATGTAACAAGATCAATAGAAATTTGGCATTAAACGCCTCTCCTATTATTTCAGAATATATAAATGTAGTATAATATATAAATATAAATATATATCATTTGCATTAAAAATGGATTGAATATTATATATATATATATGTCTTATACTGTATACATTTATATCTAATAGAATCAGGAAACAAGATATAATTGTTTATCTGAAAACAGTTAAATATAAATTAAGGCATATCAATTACGGTATAATTTATAATTAACTAGCATGCATGCTTTATTAATAAAATGATTTGTTATAAAAATCGACTATAATGTTCAATATGTTAACCGGAATGTTGAATCACACAAATTCCATCGTATTTGACTGCGTATAGAAAGAATGAAGTACAACATGTGAGACGTATAGAAGAGGAAGCAGAATGCTGAACACTTTGTTCTTTATTGATCATATATGGATATGAACACAGTTTGTGCATGTGATAATGAACTATACATATAGCGTGAACCATAAAATGTAACATTATCATATTGAAAATATATCAGCACTTTTCTGAAAGAAAGATAAAAAAAACATAATAATGAAATTTTGTTTTATATTAAGTCCATTTATACATACAGTATATATATATATACGTATACAATATATGCTTTTATATATTTAAATAAAAATAGTATTTGTTTAGATAGTGTAATACATGAACTGAATAATTATATTAAATATTCTGTGTATTTTAGAGGAACATGAAATAGAACCAATAGAAAGTAAGTAGTTGCTTGCATCCATTAATTGTCAAATCATGCGAATATTTTACAGTTATTTTTAAATATAGTTTTTTCACTGTTTTTTTTTAATAAGTAGTTTGTTTTAATTGTTTGTTTATTAAATTAATAAAATACGTTTCATTCTGTTGTTAATTTAGATGCAATGCAAAGTATTTATATAAAAAACGTCAATATATTGTTAATCATGATTCCACAACAATTTTGACAATTTTTCAGTTATTGTCAATTAATGTGATAGATAAACATATATATCGTTACATTTACATATATCTACGATTTTGGATAAAATTCGAAACAACATGATTTTGTCCCCCTAATGAGGTATTAAGTAAGTATTTGAGATATTGAAATAAATCAAATAAAGACAATTATTTTTTAAATATTTTATGTATACTATATATAATGTACGTAGGCATATTTATATTACATGTACAGAACTCTACAACAGTGTTTTTACTAACATATTATATTAATATACATCATTTCAGATTATTACAGGGCCGACAAATTTTAGTTTGGGCTGCCCAATTTTTAAAAGGGGGCCAATTATTTCATTTACCCTCTAAATTTACCTTAAAAATTATCCAGGAGACTATGCCCCCCCCCGCAAATATATAGGAGGCGCCGCCCCTGTTAAATACTCGGATTATACGTACCAGATACTAAAACCAAGTCGCCATCTTTCATATCATCATATGGCTTCGTTTCTAAAGAATTAAGAACATTAAAAAAACAATATATTATATATACTACTATAAGTAGCATGTTTTATTATTCAACTTTACGAACAGAAAATTATAAAACACAAGTGTAAAAGTATGTTACTTACTAGTCACTTTAACGACATTGCCCGTTGTCCTTGTTGGGTTGCTAGACGATGAAGAAGAAGTGACTTCTGAGCTGCATGAAAATGTACTCCACCATGAATGCCGTGCCTCCGGTTTGAACAAACAGTAAAACAGGAAGATAAGGAAGCCCTATAAAAGAGGATGTAATTAGACAAAAATTTCAATTATTAGAAATGGCAAAGTTATAAAAATTTCATTTTCTCCTACTATTGTATATCATTACCACCACTTTAACTGTATCATTACATACCCAACTCCACTGCCCAACGTTCTCTCCTATCCCACCTACATCCCTCTCAATATTATTTCCTACCCATCACTTTCATTCCAATCAACCTCAGCCTATTAACTTTCCTCACCTCTTTTCACTCTGAGTTATGTCAACTTTTCTCTTTTCTATTATATTAAAAATAATAGGTAGGCCTATTAGCTTGTCAATAAAGCTGATTTCAATTAAACTTATGGAAACGAGTATGTTTTTACTAACCATTATACAAAGTACCCAGCACAATTAAGTTTAGGTTCATTATTTGATTTGCTATAATTGTATGATAAAGTTGAGGCAGAGGTGAAGTTAGAAAAAAATAAAGGATATACAATAATTTCAGTTTTTATTTATATTTTAATTCCTTTTTACAATGTTTTGGTCGTTCTTGTGTTGTATTATATAATATGTATACATATTCTAATTGTTGCTTTAACCTATACTTATTGTACCAGTATACTAAATTAGCATCATATTGTATTGTATTGTATTAAACATCCTAATTAAACTTCCGAAACGTACGAAGTTTAAATTAGTTTTAATATTTAAATAATCTCGTATACATAATTTTGTATCGTATTCTAATATTGTTAATTTAATTTAATTGATTTAATTCAGTTAATTTAAACAAACCTGCGCACTGTTGAAAATGGCAAACAAGAAGTTGACACTAATTTGAAGAGAACCGGTGAATCCAAAGATAGCAATTATCCACGTGAGTCCGAGTACAATGCACAGACCCACAGCTCCTCTCGCCTGGGTCGCAATTGAGAAGACGATATTTTGATTGCCGGACACCATTTCCCTCTGACTGGCCCGACGTTGACGAAGTTTGTGCATAACACAGGCAAAGATAACCACGTTGATGATTATAATGAGGAATACTGGAGCCATAAAACTCACAAGCATGGGTTTCACTTTGAGCCAGCAGCTGGAGAAATTTGGAAACGTATAATTATAGTTAAATAATGCAAGTTGTACTGATATTTTAATCGAAACAGTAAACACGTCATTTATATAGATAAACACACATTTGTTCCTTTTTAAATAATGCGGTGCTGTTATGTAATCAATACATACATATTTCGTAATTTTCTTTTGGCTTTAATCACATTTCAAAAAGCTTACTATGCGCAAGTTTATTTTATATGAATCGTTACAATGTATGTTATTTTAATATTTTAGTAATCAATACATATAATTCCATAATTTTCTTTTGGCATTAAACACATTTCAAAATGCAATTTTTTTTTATATGACTCTTTATGGTGTATGTTATTTTAAAGAAAATGTCAAGGTGGTTTTCATTAATTTATAATAAAAGCGTATGTTTCACAGATAATTAAATACAATCATAACTGTTATTGTTAGATGATATAAGTTTAAACCGTGAAAATATATTAATTAATTTAATATAAAGTCTTTGAGTAATTCTGATTACATAATTTACAGTCAATTCTGTTGCTAAATTGATTTAAACCTAATATTTTATAAATGGGAGTAATATTTTGAGTAATGATACACGCGTAAAATTGGTTGAACATATTAATTCAGACATGGATTTCTTCGACGCAATCTATATTACACAGTGTAACAAGATTTTGTTTATCTTGATTTTTTAATGTTTATGTTCTAATTCAATCATGCTGATTCCAAAAATGTTAATTATTTTGTT
>JAUZND010009098.1:0-29913 GCA_034780555.1 Coelogynopora nodosa
GTTCCTCATCATCATCTCTTCTCTACACGCCATGTTCCTCATCCTCATCTCTTCCCTACCCGCCATGTTCCTCATCATCATCTCTTCTCCACACTCCATGTTCCTCATCATCATCTCTTCTCTACCCTATGTTTCTCATCATCATCTCTTCTCTACCCTCCATGTTACTCATCATCATCTCTTCTCTACCCTCCATGTTCCTCATCATTATCTCTTCTCCACACTCCATGTTCCTCATCATCATCATCTCTTCTCCACACTCCATGTTCCTCATCATCATCATCTCTTCACTACCCTCCATATTCTCCTACATCACCCATTCAGATCTCAACAGCATCTGATGACAGTCTGGCTCGTATCCGCGCTTATCAGGACCGCCTAGTCCAACGTCTCCACACCTACTCCTCTTCCTCCTCTGCCGCCTCCACCGCCTCTTCCATTGTCCATGGTGGTGCCTGGCGGCAACCTGCAGAGATGGATGATAGAAGCGCTCAATCCTCCTCTCTAGGGTCAGATGCAGACTCGCCTACCCCACCTCCCCCTACCCAACCTTCATTGGTGGAGTCCAGACGGCCAAAGTCCAAGAGTTCTGTGAGCTCTACCTTCATATTCTTTACCTTTTCAGAATTAACGTTTGTGACTATTTTATTAGTAGCACGTTGACTAGTTACAAACAAAGATAAAACCAGGTAAACTCCATGTAACAAATTTAATAAACAAGAGATTATATCTACTAATTTAACTTACAGAAATTATTATCAACATTTCATAAACTGATTTAAACATTAAAAATTATGATTCCATAATTATTTACAATAAGTTGTTGCACATATACACATAGTGTGCAATGCCAGAACACGTTGGCCCAACCATCTTCATATCTCTCATGATGTCCCCCTCTCCCTGTAGAGAAAGCATGATTTCCCACCCAGTCGAGAGGGAACTTCTCTCGCCAACTCCACCGTCATGGGTGAGATGAACCCCAGACAGACCGAGATGAAGGATCTGATTGAGAAGTGTTCTGGATTGGAGATATCTGCCGATCTCACTGGACAGTGGAGTCAGACTCGTGCTGCTCAGAGATGCCCTGGAGGTCTGTGGTTCTCAGATTATTCACTTTCTAATACATTGTTTTTGTATCTTTTTGGGTTCATTCGGAAAGTTTACAATTAAAAAATCATATTGAATATGGTCGTCTATTTTTCAGACGTTATAGGATCGTATATTTAGAAACTTGTATAAAAAGTTAGAAATAAATGTCTTTATTGTATAAAATAGAAATGATTGTATAAATTAAATCGTATTTAAGGAACTACAATTATTCTTATTCTAAAATGTAACAGCTTTGATAGCACTATGTTGCTACTCCGTGTTTTCACTTATGCTGCAGTCATCAACTTTTGCTCTAGTTAACGCCATATTTATCCGTCTTTATACGATGTTTTCATAATTTAGTATACATCTAACTCCTAAATATAATACAATCTGATTCATATCATTATGATCTGCTGAATGATGCGTGAGAATTATGACTGACGCCTTTCTCTTATTGACGAACTGATTTCTAACAACATCGTCGGTATTTCGTCTCTCTTACAGCCGGTGAACAGGCGTCAGAGCCACTGTCAGATGACTCGGGTGAATCGGACAACATGGGGCAGCAGGAGACGTTGACCGACGCCAGCCACCTCGTCTGGACCTCTGCCACCGCGGTTGTCGAGCCCCCTCCGGCGACCACCCCCTCTCCCTCCCCCTCCCTCCAACACCACCATCGTCAGGAGGAGTGGGACGAGGGTCAAGGGATGCAGTTCGTCGAGGTGGATACGGAGGAGAAGGAGAACGATGAGAGCTGTGAGTTGAGGTGGGAGTGTTCTTTGCATTGAGGGTATCGAGGAAAATCAAGAATCAGCTATTAGCAAAATGTTACGTCAATATGGATATATTAAGTGTTTGCTAGTTTTTATTGCTTTTTACGTTATTTATTTCTCTAATATTCTTTATATTGTCAGTATTTAGTTTAAACTTTTTGTATCGTTCCACGCCCCCTTGAGAACTATTAAACTCTAAGCAAGTGTACTAATATCTCTTAAGAGCCCTTTGAATTGAAATTTGAATCAAATCTAGATCTAATTAGTCCGATTATAAATATTTACTACGTAGACCTTTTTTTCGATTTGTTTTACCTTTATTGCGTGTTTCTAGAAAATTTTTGTGTTCTCAATTTTTAAACACTCTGTATAACAATATAACGGTAGTTACATCAATTACTTTGTCGTTACTCACTTTTGATTGTGTCCAGAATGGTGAATAAGATATTATAGATTTATAATTATACATACAAACCAAATATAACAGACTACTATCTTCAGATACGTGGTCACCCTGCATAATATGAAAAGTTTTGCAGCTCTTAGTGGGTGTAGCTCCGTTAGGAATGTATCAAATATAATCAAATTATAAAATAATGTTAAATATTGGTTTGCAATCAATGTCTATTGTAATTTACATTTCAGAATATATTATCGTCTCTATCTATTGCGTGTTGCGTGCAGTTTTTCTGCAGAAAATGGCTATCATGATTCACGAATCCACAACCCCCTTCCCCTCCCCCTTAATAGATCGTCACTTACAAGCATCACCATCTTGTCACTCGGAGATCAGCGCTGCAGCCTCACCACCAACAACCCCTCACACTCCCGCCACCGCTGTGGAGGACAGAGGAGGAGATGATGCTGCTGGACAACATCCACCGATACCGGTTGGTCCATCTTCCCCTGCTGCTGCAGTTGCCGGGCAGGAGTGTTACCTTGATGAGACTCTGTCTCCGGGGTGAGTGTATCTGCTGGCTCCTGTGTTAGCTCTCAGGTTGTCGGTGGTGGTGTAGAACTGAGAAAGGTTCAGGTTCCACTATGGGGCAGAGCGTTTCCTGTAAATTAATTATAAATGCATAGAATTAATTATTTTTAAAAATCTTAATTATATTTTATGCCTGGTAGAATTATTTATTTTCTATCATTTGATAAATATATATTCATTTTTGTATCGAATTTTGTCATTATTCATGAGAGTCGGTATTTTAATAACTAATCCTATAAATACTTTTTAGGTAGTATTCTATATGTTACATACTTTTATTGATTATTTTTATTAAACGCTACATAGTATTTTAATGCTTAAATATCCATGACTCACAAGTTCTCCTCCATAAGCTCATATTCGTCTTGCCAAATGACTGTTGCCAGTGTGACGTATTGCTTCTCTCCCCCCCCTGGTTGGTGATGAAGGCCCTGCCCAGCCTGGACGTCCTGGAATCCATCGACCCCCGCCGCCAGTCTTAGTCTAGTGGGGAGCGGCAGCAGCATTGTCGACCAGCAGAGCTTCCGTCATCAGGCCTCTCACTTCCTGGTGCACAGTTCCCCTCTGGAGGTGGCTGACGGGGGCTCCGCACTGCCATCGGCACCGGTTGAGTCGGCGGGGTCATCGTCGACGTCGGTGTCTGTTCACCAGATGAAGGCTCTGTTGATGCAGCAGTACTTCTCTGAGGTGAGTGTCTGTCTGTTTGTCTGTCTATCTGTTCACTGGTTCAAGTAGCTTGTCGTGTGACTTATCGGTGATTAATATTGGCATTGTGGTAAAACCAATAATGCATATATACTTGTGAGACTGCAACCAGTCCTGCTCAATGGAATTTTTTTGTGAATTCCTTTTACAATCACTTGACATTATCTTCTTTAATGCACCTTTGTAATATTAGTATATCCACTCTTTCACTATATTATAATGCATTGTAAAATAAATACGTTGACTTTGTTTGTTATAATATGTAAATACAATAAACAATACATTAACTGAAAAGGGAAATAATATTACCAAAAGTCATTGTTAGGTTCTCGTTTAATTACTTGATTCATAATTTGATAACGAAGTTATAAGCAGGAATATAATTTATATATAATACAAAAGTCATCAGTAATACCTATAACATATCACTTTTATTATATAAAACATTTAACCTAGATTTATAATCAGTATAATAATATATCATATTTGCTTTTTTCATAGCAGCTGTGCATCATCTTTAAACAATTTGCATTATTCAATTTTAGTAGATATATGTCTACTAGAAACTATTTTTATTTGATGTTAAAGTGTCGCTAAACAGGCACAAAAACAATAGATATGATTTTTATTAAACAATTTGTATGATATATACTCGTATTTTAGATATTTAATGAAATAATCACCATATTATACTTCACATAATAAAAACAATATGCAAATGAGCCCTTCATGGTAGATACTTTGCTCTACACTGACTGGCGGAACAGTTTATTTAAGTAAACTGGTTCTTGATTCTATCCTGCATTCTTCACTTCTACTCTACAGGAAGGCGGCCGACGATTGATGGAATTGTCAGAAGCATCAGAACCAGTTGCTGTTCTTGTTGAACCCTCTATCCAATCAATAGCTTCCATGTCAATCAGCCAACATCCAATGAGCGAGAGTGACATGACCCCTACTGACCAGATCGATGCAGTAACACAGTACACAGTTGTGGCCAAATCCAGCGATCCTGAAATGCCGTCCATACAAGCCCAAGTGGGATCCTCTCAACCTCTGGACACGATTGTTAAGCCATCGCTGGAACCTGCAGCGGGAGGAGGAGATACAGTTGCCTCCTTGAGTCAGTATACGGCGTCAGTTTCATCTAAGAAGACGGAGCGAGAGATTTATGTTGGTGCCTCCGGAGATGCAGTCTCTTTGACTTTGACCCAGTATCCCGTATCGTCCGCTTCCAATCCCTGTCTGGAGGGAAATGGCCGTCATTTGACCCAGCCGTCCAATGCACTGTCGGCAGATGTGGTCTCCTTGCCCCAGTCTTCGGCATCGGTGTCGTCAAGGGTTACTGTCGGTGCATCCGTCGATGCTTTGTCGTTGACACAATATCCGGCCTCCTTGTCGTCAAAACCCGGTAGAAACGACCACGTCCTAACTGCTGATATGGTCTCGTTGACGCAATCTTCGGCAACTGGATCGTCCAAGGTGACCGGGTTGAATAATCGCAATGTGTCACAGGCGCCTGTGGTTGGTGCTTCCGGCGATGCTTTGTCTCTGACTCAGTATGTGGCCTCTAATATGTCCTCCAAACCTGGTGGACTGGATCAAGGGTTAACCCGGCTTTCAAATGCGTCGTTTGGAGATATGGTTTCGTTGACACAGACTTCTGCATCGGCATCATCCAAGGTCAATGGGGAACTCGAGCACAATTTGACGAATCTGGTAACCCTTCGCTTTTCTTACATTTTTACTTTTTATCAACATTATAATGTATAAGTCGTTAAAGTGTGTTGTAGTCTGGACGGTTTAGTATCTAGCGTATTTTACATGGCATAAATAATTGATACGAACAATTTGATTATTTCAGTAGATTTCAACACTTCATTTTTTTATAATTATGTATATAAGATTACGTGAAATTTCAATGATCATCAATAATATTAATATTTTATTGCCTCAAAATCTAATTTTATTAATCGTCTGATTTTGTCCGTAAAATATACCGATAATAATGTTTTGTTCTATTGCCCCTTTAGAGTTACTCTTCAATTGAGGAACGTCGAGCTGAACATCTTCTGATCGAATCTCGTGAACTCCGACAAGCGGCGAGATATGAAGCACACTTGTTCAACACCCAGGTAGACTACTTGATCTTTTGACGTACCAATATTGGAAAAATTAAAGTATATTTCAAAACATATTAGTCATGAACGTTGTATTTCTTCCTATAGTGACATGTCTTCAGCGATGGGGATGTTGACCAATAGGAAAATGAAATGGCAAAAACTTTCCTCGTTTGCTTACTGAGATCTCAGCGTAACATTATCGATCTCCCCGCCCCGTCTAGATGCAGCCGGAGGACACGGTCTCTGAGCCCGGTATCGAGGAGGAACCGGACCTGTCCCTGGTGGCAGCTTCGTCGGTCCAATCGCTCGCCAGTCACGCCTCACTCCTCATGACGCGGGAGGAGGGAGGTGTCCCACCACCACCGGGCAAAGCCGGCCTATCGGATTCTCTGCTCTCCTTCCAGGAACACGAGGCGGATGGTGTTGTCCCTGGAGACGGAGCGGCGGCATTGAGCCCACCTCTGCAGCAGGGTGAGGCTATAGCCTTTTAATAGGGGTCACTTCTTTAATACCTGTAGTAGTAAATATATGAGCGATTCTGGAAACCGCTATGCCTCAACCCCCACCTTTCCTGGTCTATCTGTTTTTGAAACAATATATTATTGTTATGAGCTATATTATTGTATACTAATTTATTACTGGAAAGTTTTTAATTATTCCAATCAAATGTAACATCAAAGAGATGCTTTTTTTTAATATTATAAATTGCAGTTGCTGCTAAAGGATAATCGAAAGTGGAATTCTTTTTTTAATTTATTTTAAAATGTAACGAATTGCCTTTCTTTTACCCATTTTGTTTCTGTTGTTGGCATATTCTAAAATGTTTGCTCTTGCAACATTTTTTCTCTTTGTAGACGTATCTTTGAATCTGTCTACATTAACCAGTTCCATCACTCAGTCATTAATACAAATTTAGGATTCCACTCCACTGATAAATTTTCTCAGCTCCATTTTTAGGTTAATTAAATGTAATTTCTTTTTTTTGTCGTGTTTCGTTTTTACTTTTGATTGTTTCTTTGTTCTTTTATCTTATTTACTACAACTTTAGCTTTTTTTGGAAATGTTGCAACATTTTATATATATTCAATTCTCCTGACCTTAATTAAACTTTCTCTTATGCCATGTGACACAGATTTCGACTTTAAATATCGGCTTTCTACTCTCTATTATCAATTGTTCCTATTGTTGTTGTACTAGCAGGA
This sequence comes from Coelogynopora nodosa, assembly GCA_034780555.1. Taxonomy (NCBI): domain Eukaryota; kingdom Metazoa; phylum Platyhelminthes; order Proseriata; family Coelogynoporidae; genus Coelogynopora; species Coelogynopora nodosa. The sequence goes on from JAUZND010009098.1 coordinate 6,887, forward strand.
CCATCAGAAAAGGACCGTCAAGAAGAGAACTCTCCAGGTGTGAACCTCCAGGCAGCCTTCCTCCAGGCAACCACCAGCGCCAGCATCCTCACCCGTCATCAACAGATCCTGGCCAACAAGCATCATCGCCCCGCCGCCCGTCCCACCGGCAAGTCGAAGTCCTCCCCCTCCAGGACCACTCTGAGAGAGGGAGGGGGCCGTCGGAAGGGAGGATCCAGCCGTGGTGAGAGCGGTGGCACTGGAGTGACGGAGGTGTTGGGCCACAGTGCAGCTGGACTGAAGAGGACGTTGGCTGACTGGCGGCGAGCTAGGCAGCAGAGATGGGAGCGACCTGTCGACGAGATGAGTGAGTGCAGTGTTGCCACTCTGGCGGTTTTTTTCATTTTTGGGCGGTTTTTTGTAATTCGCTTATCTGGCGAGTTTTTTATGACTTTAGTAAAAAAAATTATGGTATAATTCTTATGACGTCTATTTGTATCATTTTAATTTCAGAAAGAATTTATACAGAAATCTTATACTGGTGAAAAATTGAACTGGAACAAGCAACACATTTTATATTTATACATAAAGCCCCTAAAAAGAACCTAAAAATTAGTTTTCATAAAAAGTGAAAATGTTATATTTAAAAATGTAGGCACTTCCTTTAAAAGGTTCTAGATGTTTAAATTCAAAAAATGTTGCCTGCGGCGCTATTGTTAGGGTTATATATTATGTATAGTTATTGTGTATGTATAATTGTTATGTATATATATGTATATTGTAGGATATTTTAAACACCCATTTATATGCATTCTAGCTAAAAATAACCTCAAAAATGTTTTCGTGCGACGCGCGTATTACACTTCGCTCGCTCGTCCAAGGTCCGAGTGGATTTCCGGATTTTTTTAATTGCTCAATCCCATGCCTGTAAATGACTAGTGCAAATGTCCACTACTTTCTCATACATCCACTAAGCTGCATTAATTTAATGCATTTAAAGCTATTACTCTCTGATATTAAAACCTTTTTAACTTTTTCATTTATTATTAAGCAAAATTTACGTATTTAGGTGGTAACTGTTAAAAAAAATTGAAATTTTGTTGGCGGCATTTTTTTAATCTGGCGGTATTATTTATTATTTGGGGAGTGGTAACACTGCTTCAAAAACCCTCGACTTTCACCATTACGATTCCCTCTCTCTCTCACGTGTCCAGCACCTCTGAGAACGACCTGGGCTGTGTGGTGATCTGCGAGCTGTGCACCAGTCGGGAAGACATGCCCAGCCTGCCGCACGGCTTCGTCATCTACAATCGACAGGACCTCAAGAACCACCTCCACTCCGCCCAGCACAAGAAGAGTCTCGCGGAGCTGCGTCATCGACTGACACTGCTGCAGGGTCGTTTCCACTGACACCCCCTCCACTGATTGGCTGGGTGTCGACCAATCGGAGGGCTGCTCGTCGTTTCTGCTAGCTAGATGTTTTAATTCAAACAATTTCAAGCAAATCTGTGTCATTATTGATCGCGTGGTTTACACAAATGCTTCAATATTATTGTAAACCAAATTTTAACTCTGTAATTCGATATTTTTATATGACTCCTGCCTTACGAATTACTCTGTTGTGTAGTTTTAAAAGATAGCCCACCACTATTACTTATGCATACTGTTAAATCAATAATATTAGCGCTACCTCAGTGTTGGCTGATTTAAATCGATAACATCTTTGGTTTGCTAACAGACAGTTGGTATTATGCGAATAACGCAATTTTTTAAAAATATTTGATGACTATTTTATTAAATATCACAAACATTTTTATTTACACAAATAAATGTAGCCCTACCGAAATAGTTTAAATACAGTACTTTTTATATGATTTGGAAAAAACACACAATTTGTCTCCTTTAACTAAATGATTGTCACAACTGTTTCAAATAGCCTACATTCGTTTGACTTGGTCAAATGAGATGTCAAATGACAAAAGTGTTATTTTAAGAAAATAATAAACCAGTTGTGTAGCTATGTATAAATTCATTTTCAGCCAATATTGTTCTTCCATTTTCACCCCCACTTATTCTTACATGTGTAATTAAACCAGTTAAGTACTATTTTTTAACTATACTCCTTCATTTTGTTAACCCCTGTTTATCGGGCATTTCCAGCTTTGATTACAGTACGAGAAATGACAATACCAATGCATTACAGCTCATTCCAATGGAAAATACCTCCAGATCTCCACAAGTGACCACCACTTCTTCCTGGGGCACTCATTGTTGTTGGTCCTTCTGTTTGGTACTAATTGTATTCAGAAGACTGACTGACAATTTGTTTATAGGTTTCTGTGTTTATACTGTTGAAAAGGATTAATCATCATGTTTCAGATTTTTATATATAATTACAATATACAAACAATTATTGTAACCTTCTCTCTTTTATTTTCGAAATGACATCTTAGTAAATTCCGAATTGATCACGGTTTTAAATTTTTTCGACGATAAACACAGAATGTAAACGTAAAAATAAATATACAGAAAATTCGACGGCTTTGGTCCCCTTAAAAATGTGACGGATTGTGAAATATTTAAATTTGGTACTTATAAAAACATTAAAGTAGGTATGTGTAGGCTTACATACTGTATAAAATGTTTCAAATTTCCAAAGAGAAATTCATACGTTGTCAAGAAATGTGCATGTCAAAAGTAGTTGCAACACTATTGTCTAAGTTCAGATTCATTTATAAATATAGATGGCGGTACAGTTTTAAACATGCTGTTGACAGTTGAAGTATAGTGTTTTAACAATATTCTACGAATTAATACAGCTACATATAGGCATCGTTGTTTACAACATGTATATACATACTTGACAACGGATAAAGAAAGCTCAATATTACATGAAAATTAATCTGATTTTCTGTAGACTATGAAGATGCCGGAGTCGGATTACGATAAAGTGACTGCGGGATTATCGATAATTATTCCAATGAATATGTTTAAAATTAAGTTATTTAGAATTCAAACTTTACTTTTTATAGCTTGTCATGTAATAAGCGATATACAGCAATAGAAAAACAAAATCTTTTGTAATCAAAGTCAAACTCATTTTTTAAGAAACATGTTCGGACAGGTCTTCGTCGTGTTACACAATTTTATCATATTGGCATTGATGTAATTTCTTTAGAGAAAAACTCAATAAAATGTTGAAACTGGTAATAAATATTTCCGATGATAAAAAAGTAATTTTTTTAATGCAGTTATTAATATGTATTATAATAAACATTACAAATATAGCAAAAGTAGTACAATTATTAAAATACAGTATAAGGCTATTAGATAATATACTAAATTAAAAAGCAAATGGTTTCATTATTTACAGTAATAAAGTCTATTTAACAAAATATGCATTGCACATGATGCTACATCTTATTTATTAATATTTGACGAGGAATTTCAGTTATCTCAATTCAAAATATAACCAAATTCATTTAAATAATAAAAAAATACACTAATCAGATATAACTGCTGTATAGGCCCTACATACTTATTATTTTTAATAATCTATTAAAAGAAATGTGATACAAATAAATATTTTTCTTTGTGAAATTTTATCTTTGTTAATACATATTTTAGAATAAATTTAAAACAATGAATAAGTATTGCTAATTTTTATAAAAATGGCAGACACCCCACCCCATTTTACAATATCGTATTTACTATACGATTATTATTATATATATATTGCGCATATCAAAACAAAGTAGGCTATACATAGTAAAATTAGGTTAAACCGGATTTCTCAGGACATGAAAAAAATCAATAATTTCATTAATATATCAATTAATTGTCTAGAAATTCTAAATGCATTCGATAATTATCGACTAATGAGAAAAAAATATAAAAAGTCCGTTTTTGTATGTATAGATATTGCCAGAGGTGCAGTAGCTACATAATGTAGGAAATATATCACGCACCTGAGTCCTAAACATTGCTAAAAATACGCCTTTTTCTCACGCTCCTGCATAAAAATTAAAAACAAAACAGTTCAAACGTTGTAATTATGTTTAGTACTTATAAGAAGTTTACTATGCCAGCTGAACTAGATTATCGTCACTGGCTCATAATATGTACAATCCACAATTACATTGTTTTCAACCATATACCTATAGGCCCTACAGAAATTATTGAAGGGTAGAGCTTTGTAGATACAATGTTGTGCTTTCATCTTAATCTGTGTCAGACAAAAATTATTTAAGTTTTAAAATACGTTTAATGCAGTAAGACCTACAAAGGATTCTGTTTGAACCAATATATATAAATATATTATTCGATGCAACTTTTCATTTATCTAAATACATGCAACGCAGTGAAATCCAAAGAGTATTTTGTTTGACTAATTTTTAACAATTTAATATTATACTAAATTACTCGCTAGATTTATAATCAGATTGAATGAATTGATTTCGCATAAATATTTTGTTTTTATTATCTGTTTAAAATTAATTTTGACGTAATAAAATTTTATAACTAGCAATTGTTTTTTAATAATTTTAAAAAGCAAAAATTTTCTGGTTTAGCCGATTTCTAGTTTAGGCAAAATTTTAAAATTGATTATCCAAAATAAAAATTTGATTTTACTAAAAACCAGTAAACATTGGCCGTATTTAGTTGCGTCTTGGATTGCAGTAGCAGTGTTTATTTTGCCGGTTTACCAGTTATTAGTATAGCCGTCGCTTTTCACATGACGACTATACACATAATATAATAAGTCAGATTTACCTATAGGTATAAATTTGAAACGTTTTAAATACAAACTAAAACCGACACATATTAAACATTGCAGTCCTAGTGATTTGCTACACCTTACATGATAATTTTCTAGGGGGAGGGGGGTTATACCCCCCCTCCATAGAAATCCTCCTTCCCAGATTGACCGATTTAGCTGACATTTGGTACATCATGTATACTTTGACAGAAAACTATGGTGACAATACTTTCGAAATTTACTTTTTATTATCGGTAAATTTGACAAAAAATATTAAAAAAATAAAAGTATGTGAAAAGTAGTTCATAATTTAAATAGGGTCATACAAACCGAAGAAATTATTTAATGATATTTTTTATTATTAGGTATTGGAAAATACATAGTAATATCAATGTAATATCAATGTATTTGACACAAAAACTTGTTTAGTCGATTTCAGTTTATCCAAAATTAAATACATATCCAAAATTTAGGAAAATCAGTCTGGTTTATTTCAAAAATTTCCGTTTAGCCAGAATAGACTGTGTGTAATTAGTTCAAGGCATTTTTATTTGAAAAATCAATGAAATTATGCTTTTTATGTGTATTGACCGGATTTAAATAGGAGTTAAACAAATAAGAATAGGTACTATACGAAGTATTATACAAATATTATAATGATATCAAAGTCTAAAATAGAAAAATATAGTGGTTAAAACAGAATTCGTAATTAATACAAAATTAAACGAATTATACTATATATATATATTGCAGGTCCTATGCTAAAGACTTGATCTTAGTTGATACAAACGGTCAATAAATATAGAATTACTGTGCACAATTAAATACAACAGTAGCGCCGTATTAACAAGAAGTATTGGTGCAGTCCATGAAAGTTAAAACATGTACAGATCAAGCATGTTCCGAATAACTGTGAACATCAAAATGAATAGGTACACATGTACATTATTTGGTACGTTTAATGACATAATAAATATTACAATACACTTTTAAAATATTACCATTAGATTTATTACTGAAAGAAATATATTGGACAAAAATAGTGACACCCACAAACATCTTTTGTTATATACCAAATACTATTAAAAAAATCTTCTCCAGAAAATAATCAGATTCATATTATTACACATTGCACAATAACCTATAAGAATTCCATTGTTAAAATAATACAGGCATCACCAATAAGTTTACACATGACAATTTTATATTATTATTGAAAATGCAAGGTTTTTAACTAAAGTAAGATACTTGCAGTTATGTAGGTATCAATAAATAAAATATTTGTTTTATGTGAACAACATTTTATTGTAGGAATTTTTAAAGAAAAATTATGCAAAGCAAATAAATAAGTAGGTACTCTCTCAAACTAAGAAAAACACAAAATTAATGTCAATAAAAAGGCACAACAAAATTATAATATATCCATAATTGTTTAATTATATTTTGACATAATATAAAAAATAAATTCCACACCTACTCTAGAAAACAACTATTTGTTAACATATACAATGTAGTATAAAATTAAAAACAGCATATACCACAAAATTCATAATACATATAGGAAAATGTTTTACATCTAGACATGAAATGGGAATACATATATATATAAATTAGGAAATTTATGAAAATTTGAACATAACATAAAGGAAATATACATTTTGTTTACACAAATATATACATTATTCCAAAAAACACACAACATATTTAATAAAAAGATTTAGATAATATGGCAATTTAAATATGTACAATTGTGCCAAAACAAATAACAGATATAGAATAAAAATGGTTAACAATAGTAACTGCAATAATACATTAAGAATATAATTAAACAATTCAGTCCAGTTTAACAAACTTAATAACAGACTGGTAATAGATAACATATTAATATAATGCATTAATTAATGTAACCCATCTTTGAACATTTTAAACTAATGTATTATCTTTCATATCACCTTTAAAACAAAGTTATTATTATTTATACAAATGACCAGTGAATTCAAATGACAAAGATAAAAAAGTTTTGTATTATTTATTCCCAGTTATAAACAATTATAAAAATGTTAATATTTAATTAATATTACAGCTAAGTGATTTATAATTGTCAAAATTATAATATTAAAAAAATATATTTATAATATAATGTTAATATAAGACCTATTTTTAATTTAATGAAATAATAAATTTATTTATATTTTACAAAATATTAAATGTTTTAATCTGAATATAAACCAGTTATATTGATGTGTAACTCTATTATACATGATAAATGAATAATTATAAATAAGTAATAATAAAATAATTATAAAAATTCACATATATAGAATTTTATGCATAAATCTTAAAATGTCTATGTTAAAAAAGTTAATGTTCCTTTAATTTAAAAATATATATTGGCAAAGTAATTTTGTTTTAATTAATCATACATATAATAATTATTATTTAATATATAAGTGTATTTATAAATAATTTTTTGCACTTATTCAGTATTCTGGACCTATTAAATTATAAACTCCCTGACAAAATATACCAATATCAAACCAAAACTAACTTAAACAAAAACTATTAATAAATATACTACAATAAATATGGTATAAAAATTATAATTGTTTTTAATGGTATAATGCTCGGGAGGATTGTATTTATTTACCATTTCTAAATTTGGGTATATTTAGCAATAACTATTGTTTAAGTTAGTTTCTGTTTAATACCACTCTTTTTTGTCAGTAAGTAATTTTTTCATAGTACTACTAGTATTACTTCTTTTTAACTCTGGTATTCTTTCCTATTATCTCTCATTTCTTCAGATACAAATTTTACAATATCAAATCATATATAAATATTATTATTGGAAAAAAATGTACTATATTAAATCTATAATGCAGCTAGAGGATTTATATTTGGTGGGTCTAGAACATCAAATAAGTACCTAATTTTTATATTGAAGAAAAAGTAAATAATAATAAAATATTTATTTAAAAATAAAAGTACCAAACTGTATTTATAAAATTAAAGGTCAGTAATTTTTTTTGACTTAGCAATTATTTTTAAGGCATTTTATGAAAACATTAATTTAAAAATTATATATATATAAATCTATATAAGAACTTGTAATTACTAATACTGTTTATAATGTAATTAAATTTTACCAACAGAATAGGTAGCTTTATGGTCTGTAAAAAAGTTTTTCAATACTGTAACTTGACAAAAACTACAAAAAACAACAGCAATAGCAACACCACAGCTCCAAAACAGTACTCTGTTATTTAATTCTTCACTCAAAATTCTTCCTTCTGATTCACGTATCCTGTAATCTGTCTGATGTTCTTCAACTTGTGACATAAAGTTATGCAAATTATCCATAGCACTTTCCATAAGAGTTTCAACAGTAGGTTTTTTATGGACTTGTCCAGCCTCTTCTTCCAGTGTTTCAAAAGCTTCAGGGCGTAGCTCAAAAAATATCTGTTTGTGTGTAAATGAAGAAAACTCATTATTGAAGCAAAATTGTATAATTCCTTTAGGAGCCTCAAAAGTCACATGATCATAGTGCGATTTTGTTTTAGAATATAATTCTTTTTTGTTTGGAGATATTATTTTCACATCAACATCATTATTTCCACCACGAATAACTCTATAGCTCAAAATGTATTTCTTAGCAACATTTATGCTTTCATAAAAACACATACGTTCTTTGTCAGGCAATTCAAAACTCATTTGTTTAGGATAGCTCAAAACCGAAGGAATTAATAAACAAATTAGAATACAAAAATTCATTATTCAAAGTCAATTAAATAATAAACGTGATAAAGAAAATGACAATGTCCACGTCAGATGGTTTTAGTTGCTAAGCCTAAAATTATTGATTTTTCATTAATTAAAGTTTATTTGTTTATTTCAAAATGTAAATAGCATATTTAAACATCTTTTGTCGATTAAAAATAAATATAATAATTAATTTTATTAACAATGTAAATAAATAATTTTATACTTAATTAAAGAAATTAAGACATTTTTACAATTAAATAAATGAATGATCTGAGTATTTAATTAAATAAATAACTTAATTGATTAATTAAAATTATTATTTATATAAAATAATAGGAATTAAAGCGATAGAAAATTGAAAAAAAGCAATATATATATTAATGTTTATTATAAATATAAACAAAATATGCATAACACAGGCAGTGCCGTTTTTAATTCTGAGATAAGTTAATGAATTATAAGTTACGTTTCATTTAATATATACTACAAGGATTTACCGTAATTACTAGAAAAAGTTTTAAAAAAATGGTATATTATTTATTATAATCATAGTTAAGCGAGCTATGCAAATACAAATAATTTTTAGCCTGAGACTAGTGCTTCATTATAGTAATGTAAATAAAAAATAACGATTTTTATAAAACAATAAAATATTGTCCACAGTACAATAAAAAAAAGTCTTGTAAATATAATGTAGTTATATAACCATTGAGTAAGCTGTTATAACAACATTTTTAGCATTGCTTACAAAAATATTTAATTGATTTTAAAAGTATATTAATTATTATATAAGATAAATAAATTAATTATATATAAAAACATAAACTTTTTAGTATTTAATATATATATTATAGGCTAAATATTTCAAAATAAATGTTTGTTAATTTTAGTATCACAAATATATTTCACGAATACTTTCAGTCATTTTTATAATTTTTTTATATATATAACAACTAAAATACAATGTACATATTTCTATTTGGCAACCTCGCGGCGACGTTCAAACAAATCCCAAGTACTGTATAACGTTATTTTAACAACCTCGCGGCAACCTCTTCATCTGACCATACTGGAGATGTTGTTGAGAAAGGAATTGGTATAATTGGTGATGGTATCCAGTAGTCTCGTCATTGGTCTGCCTCTACCACTTGCGCCTTCCATTACGCCGTACATACTATCTTTCTCAAGAGAGCCATCCTCCCCCGAGATGTGGCCAAAATAGCAGAGTGTTTTTGACCTGCATAGCTTTTGGTCTGATACTTACAAAATTTCGTATTTTAGCAACCTCTAGGCAACTTTAAAATTGTATCGCAATTTAATTGGCAACCCAATATAACCGTACGGCAACCTTCCGGCAATTTTAATGGTTATACTTAGGAATCTATAAATATACTTTTTATTTGTATAATAAAATATTTGTATATTAAAATAGGACACTTCTATTAGTATAGGACCAGGAAACTTTTCTCAGAAGGGGCTTCAAAATAGGAATTAGAGAATCTATTAAATTTAACGCCCCCCGCCCTCTGCTCTGGAGATGTTTTGATATCTTGTATATAAAGTATAGGAAACCATGCACTGACCCTGTAATGTTTTACATGCAGCCTACACAATATTTATTGAAATAGAATGTTGATTTGTTACTAAAATCTAATTTTCATTTAATATATTTAGTACGATAACACCAAAAAACAGAGTTGTATGTGTCAAATTATTGTTGTCATTTATTATCTCCAATCACTTCCGGCTTTAAATCGCATTCTATTTCGGCAAATAGATTATTAAAATTAATACATTCTAGAGCCTGTCGTACGTCTTCTTGAAACATGGCTATTACCAATGCATCATCAATTTCACATTCACCAATCTCGTTTGAAGGCGAGGCTATAAACCCCAGCAGCATTTCATCGACATCAGCGCAATTATAATCTGGTTCACTCATTTCCAACCCTAACTTTGTAATGAATGACCCTACGTATAGTTCAAACATATTGTCAAGTTCGGTATCGTCTAATTCGTTAATAATGCAATCATCTGACTCTTTCATTATAATTTCATCAATCGTAGTTCGTTTTAGTATTTCGTCAACCGTATTTCGTATTTCATAAATCGTATTTCGTAAACCGTATTACGTTTTCGAATTCCTAAACCATACTACGTTTTAGTTAATATTGATTAATATATGTTTATATGGTGTGATACATTGAAGAATTGAAGAAACATTGTAATATTCGAATTATCGAAAATAAGTTTTATTGAATGATAAACATAATAAACAAATTAAAATAAATATGTAAATGTTGCATGTTTCGTTTTAAAAAATCGAAAAAATCTACATTATGCCCGCTAATTAAAAATGTAAAAAATTATATAATAAATTTATAAATTACTAATGATAACCTATAGTGTTAACTTTTTAGTTTTTATTGATCATCCTATGATTTTTTAAACATTCATAATGCCTCAATAACTACAATTGAAAAACAACTTTATTCCTATCGATCGTGGCAATATGACCTCAAAATATGACCTCAAGTTTTGGTTTACATAAGACTCTGACAATTACTATTATTATATATAGTCCATTATACTTATACAGTGCTAGTAAAGTATTGTTTCTTTGCTTGTTGTTAATTATATGTAATTGTGAATTCTGTTTAAATTCGTGATTTAAAAGATATATTGATTTAAACTAATTCCAAGCAATGTTACTCACATTAATATATTTACAAAATATGTAATATATATCTGGCCTATAACAATAAGTCGTTACTTTTGCGTATTTTTCTAATTTTACAGAAGTGAATTAGTTTTTGTTCAAAATAGCATATTATGCATTTTATCAATTTTGTTGCAGTTTTAGTATTGTACTAATTATACAATGAGTTGTTGACTAAAATTGTTCCCTCTGGAACCCATATCAAGAGTACAATTGATTATATTGACAGAAATTACACAATCTGAATTTTTCCCCCTTATTTAATTAATGCAAACATTGATTAAAAATAGAAATGATTTTATTACATTTATTCAAAACAATTAACATTGTCAGATATATTTTGATTTTATTTTAAAGATAGGTAGATATGTATTAATAAATATTATATATATTATAATTTTTGATTTTATTATTAACGTTAAACAATATATTTCTAAGTTACATAATTGTACACGTATTTATTTATATTAAAATGTGAAACGAAATAAATCATATTAAATTTATTGATTATATGTACTATACCTATAATGATCTACAAAAATGCGACACATGCTGTAAAATGAAATGCGAGTAATAGTATTTGCACTACAACAACTAAAGCATCCATTGCCCTATGCAACCTACACATTTGATCGATTAGAACTTCTGTATTTGCTATCTTTCGATAGAATAATTTCATGTAAGAAAAATATCGAAAACCTTTTTTTTGGGTAACTGATAATTATTTAGTGTATTAATAGCATTTTAAATGTCCACAATCTCCTCGCAAAATATGTTTTAGATCTTTAGTTGTACGTGGTATTGACCATAGAGTAAGCAATATTTCTTATTCTATAATATATTTACTGTGGTAGTCGTCGAGTGAACTGCAACTTGGAGTAAAAACTTTGCATTGATTTTGTGGTACTTTATATAATATAATATATGTTATGGGAAATAACACTGGGGTCTTAAGAGGTGGTCGTCCAGCCCCGATATTCCTTGGTTACGTCACTGAAGTAAAATGTATCAAAAATTAAGTTATGTCGTAATTAAACTTTATTATGCCCCCATATTTTTGCAGTTTCAAATTTTTATAAAAATCTTGTTTTACAAAGTATATATTTTTAATATGTTAACTGCATTAAATTCACTTAAACTATATGTAAACCTGACATGAAGGATGAATACATTAATATATTTGTCATTTCAATAAGTTTTCTTCTTTTTATAATTTAAATGCAACAGTTGCATACTATCCAGAAACAGGTTTGTAAGATACTAAAGTCGAAGACTAAACTACGCGTCTAATTATTTGGTCAAAACAACATAGATCATTAAAAATTCCTATAATATATAGCTTCTTTAAGTGTAACCAATTGTCTTACGAGTTTTGATTTATCTATCAAAGAAGACATTACCATATACAACGAACTAAGGTCATCTCAGCGTTGGAGATATTTATCAATAATATTCTGACAGTGGGTATCTCAAACGCTTAGATGTGTTTTGAATTTATATACCTGGCTAATAAATGAGATTCTTATTTTCTTAACGTTGTCTAAGTTTTGCTTCTCTTTATCTTTAAACTGTTTGGTTTATAATTGTAAATGCATTACGTCGTATAAACTTTTAGATCACTATGATTTCTTTTGTTTACATTTAATTAATAGTAAAATTATTAAGATTTATATTTAATGTTAGCGTAAATTTTTATCATTTACAAAGAAAAACTGTCTTGAAAAGGTTGGATATATATTATCCCCACCATATTTTGATTATTTATATAATATTCTTTGTTAACATATTATTGCAGTACATTTAAATCGCAGTAACGCATGATGTTGAAATTATGAGATGTTTCAGTTTTAATATTTGTATTATAAATGTGGTCATTTTTAAAATCGATTTTGTTAATTATTCATATTGATTAATTTAATTTTAGTAATTTAAGAATAACACAAAAATAGCGGATAGCATTTAAGTCACCCTTATTCTTTAAATTTAATGAAGAATACAATTATAGAGAAATCTCAATAATAAATATTGTTAAATATTATTACAAAATAATTTTCTACTAATGCAAAATGTTTATAATTAGGATACATGCATTGTGAAATATGTATGTTTGTTGCAGATACGTTTATTGTACGTTTGAGAAAATACTTTTAAATTCTTTTTTAAAATAAAGTTTGCTATTTATTTTTATTACGTCTGAATCTTCCAAAGCTAAAGTTTTTAGAAATCCAATTTCCAAGACCTCCTGGTGTATGTCCCTCAGCTGTAACTTGATTTGGTTGAACTTCTTCATCCTTTATATTGTTGATAATATCAGCAATTCGGGATTCGTACTCGCTGACTCTACTAGTTAAGGAATCCGGATTCGCTTTCGCATCACGTAAAGTTTCCGCCATGTCCTTCAAATGACGAAGTTGCTTGAGCCGATTGTCTTTGTTTGGTCGAGAACTGCGTTCTTCAGATTGAATTAGAATTTCAATGTACTGAACATTAGTAAGATACGACGCTCGAAGGGAAATCTCTTCTAAACGGTTGGAGCAATCATTTGCTATTTGAATGCAGCGGAAAACTTCTTCCTTCTGTGTCTGATACTTGGCCAGCATGCCCATCAACAGTTTTTTCTTAGCACCTTTCTCATCGACAGCCACGTTGTAATCCTTCATCATGTCCTCGATGGTTTCCTCAATTTCTACCGGTGTGTAGACATACACGTTAGTTCCATTGGTGTGCATGGTGTAAGGACATTTAGCAGGGCACACTACACAAGAGCCCCCTCTCATCGAAGCACATCCTTGTTTCATATCTCCCGCGATGTAGCATGGACTGTGACAGGTGAAACAACATTTGCTGCAGTTTGTGATGTGGTGACTGACAACCTTACGCTCGCAGTTAAATATTCGCTTTTTCACTTTGAAACCTTTTTTAGATTGAATGGTTCCTTCTATATTGAGAATTGTTGTGCTTTGATATTCAATTAAACGAAGAGTTTCCATACCGTTCGAAATTTCGGCCTGTAGTGTACCTAAAATAAGTCGAAGTTGTTCGCGTTCATCCAAAACTTGCTTGGTTAAGGCGAGACTAATTGGTTCTTTTTTGATAAGTATCTCAAAATATTTGTCAAGGTTGGTGAATCCAAAATTCCATGCATGTATCGATAATTCATCCTCAATTGGGGCGTAAAGAGCGGAATTATTAAATTTAAACGAGTTCTCTTCGGAATATGGAATACCGTTTGCTTTAACAGTTTCAAGCGCTGGTGGTGGCTGAGCATCGGCGAATGTGAAAATAAGGAATATATTGTCCTTCATATCTTTTCCGAAAAGATTGAGAACCTGATCGAATATATACTTTTGCTCCTCCGTGATTCTTGCTTGACTCGCCTGAATAAGAAGTCCAATTGAGGACAACTCTTGATTTGGACAGAGTCTGTTGTTGTTAACAAATTTTCTAATTTGACCAATTATTTCTTCGTCATATTGAAGGCCACGTGTGTCCCCAAACCCTGGTGTGTCGATGATCGTAAAGCTGTACGGGATGCGGAAACCTTCCTGCCAATGAAATGTAAAACTTGTAACCCATGACGTCATGCTATCTGCAAGACTCCGGCTGGCTCCCGCTACCCGCTCTCCAATCTCCTCCGATTCTACGATAAGTTTAAATCGAAATTTGTCTCGATGACTCACTCCATAGATGTAATTTATCATATTGTTGATTAGAAGACTTTTACCTGATCCAGTCATGCCAACCAAAAGAACGTGATGATGACTTTTATCAGGTCGTGGATCGCCAAGTTCAAATCTTCGTAGTTTTTCAGCAGGAATGCTGTGAGTTTCTCGAAGTGGAAGTTTGAAGATATTTAGGTTATTTTTATCTTCGAGTTGAAGATTTAGTTTACTTGCTTTCGCTCTGATAGTTCGAGATAGAACAGCAGCAGGTGACACATCATATTTTTTAGCAATTTTTTCAAATTTAGATTGAAACGCTACCACATCTTTCTCCAGTGTTTCACACATTGTCCGAAAATCCATTAAACTATTGTATTGCAGGCCTATATCATTCGACGTAGCAATCTGTTCGCTTCCATTGTTAAAGGCGTTATCAAAAGAATTCATAGTTTCCCGTAAGGAAGAATCAATTCCAATAATTTCGTTTACCATTTCGTCTTTATCGACATATTCTCCCGATTGTCCAGATAATACGTCGCTAATTTTTTGCTGCATCTCGTATGCAAGAAATTTTGATTTATCATAATTTGTTTTTAACTTACCGATCATCTCCGTCTGCTTTAAGCGATTAGCAACATGTTCGGCATACTTTATCTGCATTTTCTCAAATTCTTTTTCTATTTTTACTTGGGTTTTTTCAACTGTGCGCCTAAACGAGGACACAATTTTATTTTGAGCATCTTCGTCTACTGGATATGTCTCCAAAATTGATTGCATTTCGACTTCATAGCAATTTCTTAAACTGTTTATCTGTTCATTTAATACATCCATCATGATATTAAATCGCCCCTTGAAATTCTCACATTCGACGTCTGCTTTCATCCTTTCCATGCTTTCCCTTAGCTTCTCCGCCGGTTCTATTACGTCTTCGGCTAGCAATCTTAGAGTCTCTTTTAACTCAGTGATCTTCCGTTCTCTCTCTTCACGTTTAGCTTTAATCATTGTCGAATTTGTGTCAACGATTCCACGGAATTTTTTACCTTCCTCTTCAAGATCATTCTCCAATTCTTTAACGTTGCTGCGAAATGATAGGAGGCACTTGTTGGCATATAGAGTATTATCTGACTGACTGATTTCTGATTTAGCAATGTTAAGGTACTCTCCGAGTTTGTCTGTCAAATCTGTCAAATTCTGCTTTACATCATTTAGTTTTGCTTTATGATCTTTTTCAAGATTATCTGTTTCAATAGATTTTAGCCATTCATCCAATTGCAGCCTGATTTTATTTATTGATGAACTTTTTGTTTCATGAAGTCGACATAATTTGCTCAACAATTTATCTTTTTCTTCTTGTGTCATCATATTTTTCGATTTAACCTCATGAGAATGATTTTTCAAGACATGTTGAACATTCTCTCTTATTGATGTCACTTCTTCTTTAATTGAATCTCTTGTTTCTTGAAATTTTGAAACACATTCTTCTTGTAAGCATTTGTCATTAAATCTGTCGATTTTTGAACGTGCTTCATAGAGCGAATCCGTAAATTTATCAATTTTATCATTTAAGGATTGGCGCAAACACCCTAACTCTGATTTCAGTGTATCACATTCTGGAAACTTTTCAACACTCGTATTTGTTGCAGATAAAATTTCCTGAATGACTTCTTCAACATTTTTTTTGATTTGGTCATACATATTATCAAGTCTTGTTTTCAACTGTTCTTTGCGATTTCGATCTTCTTTTATCGTACACATTTTTTGGGAATAAGTTTTCATCAGTTTTTTCAAATGTTTCCTCAATGGATCAATCTTTGCCCGTCGATTGATCTTCTCTTTCTGAAATTGTTTTACGATTTCCCAATATTTGTCCTGAGCACTTCTGACAGTCAACTCCGTTTCTTGAAACAAGTCTTGGATGCTATGCAATTCGCTTTCTAATTCATCCTCAATCTCTTCTATTTCCGACTCGGTATCTTCCAAGTAGCAGCCGTTCTCTTTCAGGTCAAGAATGAAGGATTTTAATTCCTTCTGTAGATTTTCCACGGGTGTTCTGGATTCACTTAGAAGGGCTTGAAGGCTCTCGAGTGCTTCCTTCTTCGTTGCGTCGCCCTCGTCGCTCATCGGTGGATGTGGTTCGAGAAGATGTGGTCGACGCGGTCAAGTTTGTAATTTTCCCAACTCGAGAAGATTGTGCTGAAAGCAATAAAGTAAAACAGTTAATAAATAAAGCTTAACTTCATAATGAAAGTCTAAATGTTTAACTTGTTATTATAACGAGTATAATTAAACTAGTTTGTATAATTAAGTACATTACGCGTTTCCTAAAAAAAAAGCTCTGTTTACGTGACAAACATCAAACGGTGTAAAAGACAAATCGTGTACTACAATATATTGTAAATGTATGCATGTGTATAACTCCTAATTTGTTTATATTCTCAATATTAACAATATTATTAACAATTAATAACAATATTATTAACAACAACAATATTAACAATAAAGTTCGGTATCTTCCCCTAAATATCAAATTACAATTATAGAAATAATGAAAACCACTTTGAATACGAATATCATAATCGTAGTGTATTATTTTCGTTAATAGTACAGAATAAATTGTTTTAATCCATTTGGTGAATTTTTTTGATGAAACGATTTAAAAGCGTTCTTTTTATCATACCATTATTCAATTAAATGATATGAAATATGACTAAATATAGTTTACAAAATGTGTTATAACAATTATGATATGAGTGACTTTCAAACATTATTCTTTTTCAGATAATTGTTCCATTTTAGATTAACTTCTGCTAATCGGAGTTTTTTTCATATATTTTTATTTTCTGTTATGTGTTTATGTTTGATTTTTATTGATTAGTATTGACTTGTATAGATTTGTATAGACTTGTATTGACTTGTATTTCTTTGTATTGATATGTATAGACTTTTCTTGATTTTTATTGATGTGTATTGAATTGTATTGATTTGTATTGATTTTACATGTACTAGCAATAATGAAAGCATTATAATATAATAATTTATTTCACTAGATCATTCCATTTGTATTTTTACATTATTATCGTGATTTATTATACTTGTATAATAAGCATTTCCATTGACGTGTATACGTTTGTCAAACATACTTCAATATACGTCAGAAAGTTCGCAGCACAGCACAAATACATTCTCTCAACAGCAGGGGTCGCGTATAACTTTGTACCCTCTGATAGCTGAACTATTACGATATACATTTGTATATCACTGCCGCTTCGATTTATATTATTTATATTCGATTCGTTTTATACAAACAAATACGTATCTATAAATAGCTTCAATTTTTGGAATTTACATTGTGCAAAACTTTTCGGAATTTTCCCAGTTTTCATAAAAGATCGTTTGAAATATAATTAGAATTGTCAGTAGTAGTTCAAATTAAAACTTTAATAAAAATAAGTTCCTACAATAATAATCACTTCCTACAATATGGGAGAATATCATCATATCACATCACAATAAAAGTATTAAGCAGGCGCTGATAGCGAATTTACAATTGGTCTGACAAAAATGCAATATATCCAAAAAATATATTTTTATTATCCAGTTTTATTTCATAAAGTTAAGTTATAACATTTTTATACATTAATAGTTATCATATTATAATGAAAATTAGGTGGTAACAAAATATTCCATCATTTGAAGATACATACTTTCTGAACATTTTTTTAAATAAATTATATAATTTTATTATATTTATGTATATATATATATATACATTATAAAATTATAAATATATTACCTTATAATGATAAACCACCAGGCTCATATAATCATATATATATGGGTAAATTCTTATTAATATTAGTTAATAATACTAAATGTAAAGAAAATAAATCAACAATGCAAACAGTGTAATATACACATTCAACACTTGTATTTGGAAAACAGAATACAGATAAAACCCAAAGGACAAAAATTCATAAAGTGAAATCGGTTAGAAATGGTTAATGGAGCGAGATTTTTCCCAATATTTCGCCAATAGTCACCTATTATATTATTCAATATTATTATTCAATATTTTTCAAATTATAGATATTTTCAAACCATGAAAAATTCGTAATGTATAATTGGAAAAAATGCGGTTTTGACAATTTATGACAAGCTGATTTCGTAACTACATTTTTTTTAATAATTTGGACCCTATTCCATGTTATTAACGATTTTTAAGGTGTATATTTTCCCAAAGTAAACTAAATAGTTATAATCACAAAAGATGTATTTGGTAATTATATAAGTGTCGAAACTAAAATAGTTTAAAGTAATAGACTTAGGCACTTAAACAGTGTTAAAAGGTTTCATTAAACTAATACTTAATGGGAAAACTGTATGGTGTTTTAAATATATCCAAAACATTTTTTATCGTAACAATGTATAAGAAAATGTATATTGCACAATAATTGTAATTTATAGGCTATTATATAAAATAATATAATAAACAACTTAATTCGACTTTAAATATTCAGTTTTATTAGATTTTTAAACTAAAATTATACTTGAAAGCATAGATTATTTTGTAATAAATAAATAAATGTGTAATACTATAAATTCTATGAATATTTATGGAAATAATTTCCAATCGGATTTTATCAATATAATGAAAATAATCAATAATATATTCAAAGAAGATATTTACTTACTTTAAATGTCGACTTGTTGAAGTCAAATAATATGTAGTCAATAATATTCCACAAAAAAGCAAGAGACGAATAAACGCACAATATTTCGTCATCACTTATTTGTTTTATATTATCACAGAATGGAAATTCCAAACTGTCAAATATATCTGCCAATAGAAAATTGTTTATCTAATCGTAGAAATGAATGCTGATAGAAGGATCAAAGTCAAAATAAAAAGAAACTAATCAATATATACAATTTGTTTGGATAAATTATTGCAGTATTAGACACGCATTTTATTAGCTGCTAAATCAATATAAATACGAAATTAGCTTACACATTAAATTAAATAGATTAGAAACATCAACTTTTTACTAAGATAAACAAACAATTGCAATCTAAAGAACATAAAGAAGTTTGTACCCCTAAATTTGAATGTTAACTTGTATAATTTGGTCATTTTTGGCTCCTATAATGTGGTGTGCACCCCAACTTTTAAAACATGCCTATGGCCCTGACTATAATTACATAATGCTACATTAATACGATAATATTAGAAAAAGTTCAATAATTTATTTAAAATTAGTCATAATTCATTAAATGAATTTAGTCTATTTCAGAATTATTTTAAACGTATACATTGTATATCGACTATTTTTATTGACCTTTTAAAATCCATTTCATTTTGTTTTTCTTAGCTAATTTAAACATTTTAAAGTCCATCAAATTTATTTTGTTTGTTTATCTTAGCTACTTTTGCATTGACGACCTTGAAAATAGGTTGAATTTCCTCATGCTTTGTACTCCGGATCTAATCCATCAATGGTATAATTCTCAGTTTACAGTATTACCTACCCTGGTGCATTAACCACAATTATATATTTCGTATTTGTTTAACTCACTTTTTAAGGACACTTTCGTCCGATAATTTATTTACTTAAAGTGTTTTAAAAGCAATTTATTTCGCTTGTTTATTAACGAGTTTTTAATTAATCGGACGAGCAAGATAGAAGTTATCCAATGTTAATTATTGTATTAATTGCTCAGTTAAAATTGATAACCCACGCATACCTAATCATGAGGAACAAACTATCTAGTTATTATTATATGATAATAAAAGATAAATACAATTATGATACTTATTTGAGAAATTAAACTACAATTCTACGTTTTTTCAATTATCAGAAGACATGTAGAACATTTGACAAATATGGTCTTTGTAGATAAAGAAGTGACAGCAATCACACCTATAATGGAAAACTTGTTGCAGTTGTTTGCGTCCCAAATGAATTGAAGCGGAAGGAATGGGTCTATCAAATGGGTTTGTTAGGGACTGTTTTGAATTTAATGTGATTTTCATAGTGAGTGTTTTCACTAATATGGTTTTAGATAAATATATTATTATTAGAACGATTCGTGTTTTATACAGCATGCTGTTTCTTGTTTAGAGAGAAATCATTTTCATGGGATATTTAATATTGCAATTGATCATATAAATTTGTTTACAGTAATATATACATCCTAAAATTTTATATATATATCACATTATATAATTTTACTGTCGTATACGGTATTGAAAAATGAAGGAAAAATTAAATAAATATATTTAGTAGCCTATATACTATATTTTAAATTCTATAATACTATTATACCATAATACTGTCATTTAGTATACTATAATTATATCTAATAAATTATATCTGAATAATTTAGTTTTAATGCATCGATAAATGCAA
This sequence comes from Coelogynopora nodosa, assembly GCA_034780555.1. Taxonomy (NCBI): domain Eukaryota; kingdom Metazoa; phylum Platyhelminthes; order Proseriata; family Coelogynoporidae; genus Coelogynopora; species Coelogynopora nodosa. The sequence goes on from JAUZND010009098.1 coordinate 28,175, forward strand.
TTTTTCTAAATGTTAACCTATTTATTGTAAATTTGTTTAATTTAATAACAAAATTAATATTAAATTATTAATATATATTTAAATAAAAAATTATTATTAATATTTAATCATTTAAATCTAGATTACGACCAAATACTCAGTAGTAAAGGAATGGTCGATTCTGGCTCACCATGTTGACCTTTTCACTTTTGAACTTTGACCTTTGAACTTTGACCTACACATCTTACAGCGAGTTTTGTACAGTGAGGCTTTCTGATTGGTTCGCTCACGTAAAAGCTGTATGATTAAACTTAACACAATTCATTTTTGATAACGCTTATTTAATTATTTACTGACTGCATTTTTACCAGTAATTTTTTATATTTGTCATTGCATGATGTCTACATTTTCAAAACACATATCTAATAAATTAATTGAGTTGGTAGTAGAAAATCTAGAAATAATTAAAAGTAAAAATCCTAAACCCGAAGCAGCAACTGAACGATCAAGTGGGTCACAATCGTAAACAGCATCAGTTCGTAAGGAGAAACTAATATCACAGTGGATCAGGCCAAGAAGCATTGGCAGTATAAGCAGTCGAAGGCCAAAACTGAGAATGCTGCTCAAAAAAGGTGGGATATATTATATTATTGAACTATTAAAATGTAAGCGCTATAAAGATTGACATATATTTTTCATGTTTTTACATTTGTGTAGTAAAAATAAAATTTCCATCTATTTGCGCATGTATATTATAAAATATATTAATCGTGAATTGTTATTCATTTTATTTTAGATCAATTGGTGCCACGGGAGGCGGACCTCCCATGAAGGAAATGAAAACATCTAATGATTTAATAATCGACGCCATGGGAGACACTCGGACCTTCAACGGTGAAGCTATCTATGTAGACACTTTCCTTTTCTCATCAAAGGCAGCTCCTACGACACCTTTGACGACAGAACGACCAGCTGACAGAACGCCCAGAATGTCAGCACCATCAGAGACTGGCACGTCAGACAAAAACCTTATTCAAAATCTACAGGTTCGTAGTTACACTATATATAATATTTAAGAATAATTAGAATATTACATTTTAAAACCTAAACGGGTAACCCGATTTCTAGGGGTTGGAAAGATCTTCAGGATCTTTTTTCTCCCCACACATTTCACTGATAGATTTATGAATTTCCTTTGGTGACAACAAATTCAGTATAATACAACATTAAATATAAGATTCTCAACTCCAAATTTATATTATAAATTGCCTACGTAAATTATTACTGGTCAGGGCGCTTGCATGCTTATTACTGCTTTTTTCATATATAAACTATGTAACTACTTTATATAAGTACATAAACATAAAAAATATTGAATGGAATTGAAAAAAATGCTTTTATAGTATAAGTTATAAGCTTTTATATACTCGCAAACAGTAGAATGATATAAAAATAATCCAATATATTTTAATACATAATATTTTATATTAGATAAAAAAATATTTATTAAAAATAATTGACGTATATTTATCATACTTTAATACGTTATATGTATTAAAGCAAATTGCAAGTAGCATATAGCGTGTTTTCGACTGAAGTGGTGCTGAAGCGCTAACTTTGAATATGCTGGTCCCAGGTCGCTACCAATTTCTTCTCCGATGTGGCGGTGTCTATTTTGGACAACACGGTGATACGCCATACGTTACAAATTTGAACCTCCGCCAGACAATCTAGAATCAAGTATAGATACACCTTTTCCA